>JBCEWB010024393.1:0-31798 GCA_039654565.1 Peronia peronii | reverse complement strand
TTTCTCAGCAAAAATTGGCAACTTCTAAAAGCCGAGATAATCCTACTTTCTTTGGATTGAAAGGCTTAAGAAAAACATACCGTTAAGTGTACATATATAGTTCTAATTCTATTTCATTACTTATTGCTGAAATATTTAGATGATAAGCTGGAATTTTAACATTTATTTTTGTTCCTTCAGCTGTCAATGTTATCTTTTATGCTAATTTTTAGCATATTTCTTTCTTTCCACAGATATATATCTGCATAAATGCAATACCCATTCCAATACCTGCAATCTGATATGTAACTGAAAAAATGGGACAATAAATATTTTTGTAAGTGAGGTGAGGGAAAAAAAAATGGGTGCCCAAATGGCATGGTCTAATCATGGAGAAGGACCTGTGAGGGATTGAGCTAAAGGCTCAAATTTCATTTAGTACAGAAGCTATTTATTTTTCCCTCAGGGGCATCTCATACTCTGGTAAATACAACTGTTTGCTTTTCTCATCATAGGCACCCTCAAACTCTGGTGTTTTCTACAAACACATCTATGATTAAAGAACCATGAACATTTTTTTTATGACAAATATTCAAAAAGGTTGTTTACAGTCAGAGGATCTGATGTTAGCAGTGCTTCATTGATGCCTGTGACATTTTTGCCAGTCGAAGCCTTGTACAGGTAACGAGCCAGTGTGGTGGACAGGTTAGCGATGAGCTGGGCCTGGTACGTGACATAGTCATACTTTTGGCTCTCATTCATGTCAGCTGGGTAATCTGTGGCATTGATCAACTCGGGCCGGTCAAATCGGCTGTTGTAATACCTGCACGAGATGACCCAAAATTCACAATATTTCATGAATTAATTACCATATCCTCTCAATATTTTCTGCTACTTAACCATCATCATCATTGACATTTTATCTCCCTTACAAATCAAATCAGTTAAAGTTATAATTCAAAATCACTGGACACAAAGCAAAGTCTGATTGTAAGAGAATGAAAGCAAAGATCAAGGTATATATATGACAAAACTTTCTCAAAGCTAAGCAAAATTTTTAAAATGGGAAGGAAGAAGATGCAGAAAAAGGCTGATTGACATACTGAATACGGAGAGATTAACCCTTTTTAAAATGAAATACAGTGGAATACAGATGAGTTGATGTTGGTGCGGGAGTAAAAATAAGATTGACTCACTCGTAGTTCGACTCATCCATATCTCACTAAAGACTACAAAACTAAAAACAGGCACTACTTATTTAGACTGACCTACTGTCGAGCATAAAGATGGTTACTTCTCCTTACGGATTCTTTCATCGAGCATCCAATTTGATCTCCTCCATTTGTTTTCAGTGAGATCTACCTAACTTTTGGTTAAATTTTAACATATTATCGACACCCATTGTCATTGGCCATCTAAGTTTCATGTCATGTAAACTAGGAATGTCCACCGCTCCTGAACATTCAAATCAATACGATCCCTGCAAGCACTTCGTGGCCCTCTAAACACTCTTCCCCACCTTACTCCCCACCATTCATGGTGTAAAACACTGTACATATATTACCCTCTACATTATTACTAGGCTTTTTTCAAGATGATAAACATTACATGCAATATGAGTCTATCTGCGGGCAGGGCTGGGAGGGTGCAGTACCTCACTGTTCTCATCTTGATCGCAATAGCTTAGTGAAATTTGAAATTGTAACTAGGTCTAATAGGCCAAACCGCCAGCTATACAATACGAGAGCGGGGAGGATTTTTTTTACATCTCCTTGCCACCTGCTAGCCTGTTGAGCAAATTCGCTGTGATGAAAAGAACAAAGGCCGGTTCTCAGGGGGGTATCGTCCACATGTGCATCGCGGTGCGGTCACAGAACTCCCCACATCAAAGACAATTGCCGACACTACGTTTCCTACTCTCTTACGCGAATTTGCATCACAGTTTCGCAGTGGGGAGGGGGGTTGCGGTATGAGCTCGAAGCATCAGCGGCTAGATGGGGGAGATCATGGGCGAAGTGTGAAAAAGAGAGGGAGACAATGGCCGGTCAGCCTCTCATCACATAATCTGAGGAAGGGTTTAATCCTGTTTAGTGAATCAGTTTGACAGTTGTAGTTAACAGGGATATCAAACTGTTTTCACAAACAAGTCAAAAAATTTTTGTCACCCTCCCGCCCGGCCGGCCTGAACAGATTACTTAAGCTACTTCTGAAAAATCCATGCTTTTCATATTGGCAAAAGTTTGCATTGTTTTGAGAAAAGTAAGCAAGTTTTCATAAGGTCGGAATTCCGACTAAAGTCGGAAGTTTGACACTCCTGAGTTAACTTATAGTCATGCTATTACCTGACGGGAGGAGCATAAATGTGTAGAGACGAAGTGCCGTACAAGCCAGGATTACTTAAATCGACTCAAGCGTTGCTTTTTCCTTTGATCTCAAAAGATTGACTCATTAATGAATATGGATGAGTTGATGTCGATTCATCAGTTTGATTTTTAGTAAAGTGAAGAAGCGCTAGGACTGGTTCCATGAAAAAAGATCGATCTTCTGAAAGTCGACTCATCAGGGTTTAATCAGGTATAGTCAACTATAATTAAAGAGTTAGTTAAAGGTGCAGAAAAAGAAGAGACAGGAAAGTAATGATAAAGACAAATAAAACAGTGACATCAGGACTGACTTGTTAGAGAAGTCCTTCTGATGGTCAGTGATAACAACCACTGGAATGTTTGGCCGGTGCTTCAGGAACTGTTGTGTCGAGGCTGGCGGCAATGGAAGCTTCTCATTGGCCTCCTCCAGCTTGACATCCAGTGGTCGACCAAACGCTGCCAGGTCATCAATCATACGAAAGATCTGGTAATAAAAGTGAAATAAAATGCTACAATATTCATGATGATGATGATGATAATAATTGTCATGTCCAATTATGATAAAAACAAAGACAGTATAAAACAATAATAGGAATGCTGGTGTTGACAATACTACGAAAATGAAGATTATTAAGGCTTTCTAAGGAGGATGAAGGATAAAAAATTCACAAGACTAAGTTACGCTCATTACTGGATGCCATTATTTTTTCACAAATTCTGGACAGTTTTAAACGTATACTTTTAGTAGCTTGCTATCCTCCCACGATAACTATGAAACAAAAGGAAGACACCAAAGCTGTCCATTCTCCCCTATCTGGAGCCATCTGCCAGCACCTGAAAACTTTTTTTTTTGGCCTTTAACCTAAGGTCATTTTACTGTGTGCACATTGACTGGTAAGAATATCTGATTCAAAATGTGTCTTTCGAAACTTGCTCGCACATCTGGTTGCCATGGAAATGGCCGCCATCTTGAATATTGTCTTTTTTTCAAAATGTATCTCCTTAGTTATTAAAAACCAAATCATCTAAACTTAGCATGCATTTCTATCATCCAATATCTAAAAAGTGACAGGAACAAATTGAAGTTTTATTGACACAGTTTTTTTTTTTTTTAATGAAGTTTTGGAAATGCCATATATCAAATATGTACAAAATTGGCATTTTTATTTATTAAAAATTGTTTTTCTCAAAAAGTGAAAGAGACAATAAAAAGCTCATGCAGCTTTTTTTATCATGTCAAGAAAGTATGAGAGCCAAATATGCTTAAAAAATATGTTGGAGAATTTTGGAAGAGAGAAAAATAAGAACAAATGAACCAAAAAAAACTTTTGGGAAAAACATGAAACAAAAACTATTGACTATGGAACACACTGAACAAAGTTCAGTCTGCAAACTCTACAATTTGGCGGAGAGGCCTTCTTCCTCTAATGCCCCCTGACAGCTTGTTCTTGAGCCTCAGTGTAGCCTTGGTGCCTATATTTGCTATCTGAAAAACTAATATACACATTTCCTTTCTTTCACCACTGAATCTGAATGAATAAGCTCCCCAACTAAAGTCCAGTGACTTTTTTTTAACAGTTGAAACCCTCACTAGACATTCAGAATTCAGTGGTTGCTGATATCAATAAAGGAAGAATAAAATAGTTTACATTACTATCTTTTCTCTCAATTTGATAGGGAAATTTTGCTGAATTTTGACTACCCCCCATTCCATGAAAAAAAAAAACAGCAATAAATCTTTTCTAAGTCATAGGAACATTGTGGACTACTCCTTCTAAAAATCCAAAATTCGGCATTTTGCCCCCAAACTGACCAATCCAGATGCGCCTCCCCCCACTCCCCTCCCCTCTCCTCCCTCTTTCCTAAAACAATATTTCACTGAGATACCCTTGTACTTACATCTGATTTTGACTGCTGCCTATTGGTAGGGTCAGTGTGGACCCATAACTTGCCTTGGTCCCTGTGTCCCACTTGGTTCAATTCAATGAACTGGTCCAGGTGAGTGAGATTGATGTGCTGCAGGTAGAGAGTTTTGTCGTCCTTTGAATATTTCTGCGGGAATTTGTCCCGATTCATGTCGTACACCATTCGGCTGGAGCCAATGTAGTCAAAGCTTTCCTGTTTCAATCAACATAAAAAAATTGGCACAATTTATTCCAAACAGTTTTTTTTAAAGCATTTTTTTTTTTTTTTTTTGATCATAGGTCAAAGAGAGATATTAAAATGTGGGACTTCAATTTCTCCCACATATCAAACAAAAGACATATGCAACATCATTATTCGATGCCATGTCAGAATAGTTATAAAGTAAGTAAAAGTTAAACTGAATTAGCCACCAAAATTGAGCCTCAATATCTCACAGAACATTCAAATTTCAACAAACATCCTCGGCAAAAAAGTGAGATTGCATAATGAAAGTTGCTCAGAGAAAAAGCCAAGAGAGTTATCCAGTCTGAAGAATGAGTGCACAGAGTAAGGGTGATTGATTAAGGTGTGTCTGATTGTTTAACTGTGCAAGTGACTGAGAAAGATCTTCCTGCACAATCTTACCCCCTGGAAGAAAGCAAACATGATATCCTTGGCTGCATCATCACTACGGATGTCATCCTTGACCTTCCAGAGAGCCTCCGCTGTGGCCAACAGTGTTACAATACCTGCTACAGATGTGTCCGCCGCCTGGTACTCGTTCTGAAACAAGGAAGTGGAGTCGACCTGTGGATTGAAATGAAAACAAAAAAAATAGTTCTAACATGTCCAACATTTCAGCAGTGAGGGAACAAGGCAAAATAGGAGTGAAGGAAAAAAAGGAGTATTTCATCATGATCAGTCCACAATCACCAAACTCAGTTTTAGCTGTTTTGAGAAAATGGACAAAAGTCACTTTCTGCACAATCAAAATGTTCATATAGGGCAGAAGTTAGTTGTTCTTTCAAAAGCTGCAATAAAATAATGAAACAAAATAACGATCATGAAACTAGATTACTTGTGTAGTTTAACCTTGGGGACAGTGAACTGACTGACAATCTACCTCTTTGCATTCACAGCCAGATTCTTCGGTTCTCCACAACATAGAAAAATCTACTGCCAAAAAGAACTGTTAATACAAAATATATGTGTCCACACTCAATCAAAACAATGCTAAATATCAAGTATCAAAGTATCAATATACCAAACACTCAATACATGAAAAAAAAAAAAAGAAATTTACAAAAAATGATGATAAAATTCAAAATTTACGGCTAGACCATAGGATGGTGTTTGCAAAACAGTTAATACACCTTCCTTCTTAAATAAAAAGTAACAGTATTATTAACCCCTTCGTTGCAACCAGTTTTTCATTTCTTGATACAATACTGATTTTGGCTTGTTTGGTAAGCCATGGCATCAGGACACTAGGCTTTTTCAGGGTCACATCTCATACTGGCTTTGTAAGGCAGGCCTAGACTTGCATTTCTTTGCTGAAGGCCCTCCTGTCTTCAGTGCTTTCCCCTTATCCCATCTACTATAGTCTCTCTCCATAGTAGTTGGCCTAGATTCAGATCTAGTTGTATAAGTTGAAGACTAAGGGTCAGGCTGATCATCCTTACTACTCGATCTTGATGTCTCAGAGTCTGACTCTGGCTCACTCAACATATATTCTGACCCAGCAGAATTCTCATATTCATCACCTTCAGCCTCCTCACCCAGTAAAATACCCACACACATATTTAAATCAAAAACGGATATATGACGACATTTCTCAGACATTTCGATGCGATTGTGGACATCTGCCAGATGATTGATATATTCTGATTTCAACTGTATGCAGAGGTTGACTGTAGTCGCAGTAGTAAAGAAAGCACACACACACAAAAAAAATTAAAATATCAAAATGTATGTTTTTCATTGCTGAATCTGAATTCACCCAGTACTTGTGGCTATTTCTCCATACAGGATCATTGTAGAGGCATCTCTATCATGATGTAGTCTGGTATGGCATGTCGGGATTGAGAAACCCTAATATTGGTGATTTCCAGGCTGTACTTGGTATGTCATGACAGTGCAACTAACACATTTTCATGACGTACCATGTACGTCAAATAGGCAGTGAAAGGGTAGTAATGCTATTAGATAAAATGTTTGATAAAAGTACTCCTACTCCTACTCTGTGGGCAATGAGATTACATATTAGTGGTTACTTAAATTCTGATCATTTTTCCATTTGTTTTATGACATATTTACATGTTATCAATTTACATATTTATTGTTGTTGTTGTTATTGACAATAAATTTACTTTTGAACATCTTCACTCTAAAAATGTTGTTCAGATGGACAAAATGAATCCAATGTCAAAGTTTGCATATCTATGTGGGATTACTGCTGTTAACCAACAGGGAAATGAGTGAACTTTACTTTAATGAAACATTTTTGCCTAGCTACAAGTCTTCTGTGCTGAGATCTTCACATTCAAAGTTAACCCTCTGAACCCTGATCCCTCCCCCCCCCCTCCCCCTGAATTTTACATTCCCTGCACTTGGGTTCCTGAGTGTGTATTGCTAAAATTTACCTCTGTGGACTGACATTGTTACTATCATATTGCAACCTTACACTCTTCATAAAGAAATTTTTGGATCAACCATTCCACTCACTATCAACATCATTTCTTGCAGTAGGCCCTGTTTATTCTCTGACTGTCACACGCATCTTACACACTGTTAGCCGGTCTGCATCTGGAACTATTATTACCTTGGTCAGAACTAGATCTAGCAAACTTCATCATCACTCTCACTTTCTAAGTCACTTTTGGAGTAATTTTCACCAAACTCACACTCATCATCATGTGTTATCATGATTCTATGCTGACTGGTTATCTTAAATATACAAAACAACTGACATAAGTGATATTGTACCCTGCTGCGACATACACAGTGCATTCAGTATATTGTAGCATAAGTGTACATGACTTATGGGCATGTTAGGGCAAACTGGGTTAACCCTTGTGACCTCATGGTCAGTATAATCCAACTTTCTCAACAAATCCCCTTTGACATCCAAATTTCATTTAATTGTAAAACAAATATGATTTGTACATATATCATAACAGAATCTAGCACACACCCTTGCTCCGAGCACGATGACAGACCCCTCCTTCCGTGTTTCATTCTGAGGTATAGCCTTCATAGTAGTGATGACATTTTTGTCACCCAGAGGATCACAGTACTGCTGAGGGCTCGACAAGCTGAGGGTAAATCGTTGTGACCTGCGCATACAAGTCACCGAGTCCACAGCAGCATCCATGCGGGCTTTCATTTCCGCAGCACAGACTGGATAAGTACGTGTTTCGTTGTTTTTGCGAGAGTTGAATTTGTAGAAGCACTGAAAGATTAAAAAAATATTTATACATAAGTGCGATTTTCTTGTTTCTATGACAAGTCAACTTGAAGAATCACTGAAAAATTTTTCTAAAAATAGTAGTATCTCATAAAAAGGGTCACATTGTAGTGCAACATACAAATGGGAAATGAAACTTGAAATGCCGAAAGGACTTTTCACATACTAGACAATTAAATGGTAACATTAACAAATTTGGATGAAGAAAAACAAGTCATCCTTTGCAATCCATCATTATATTCATTTAAGAAGTTAGTTTCAATAAAACAATAGTTTTTTTTTTTTTCCTAAAGATACATATGATAGCTTCACGTAACTGTATGATGAAGAAATTTAAAACAAAATGTTCTGCCATGTCTAGACACAACTTCATACCTACAAAACAGTTTGGGAACATTGATTTGTTGTACAGTATATCTATTTCCCAATGAGAAACCTTATATAATCAGCTGAAATATTGCGAAAGAAATGAGCGTTGCTATTTTTCTATATAGTATGGAAGATTTAATGAGCCATTTTTTTCAGCAAGCTAGGCTGCTTCCCTTTGCCAAGCACAAGAGGTATAACACAAGCATTGCAACGAAGGAAAAAAATCACCTTTTCTCTTGTTATTTGAAACACATGACACAAAAAAATATGAACAAATTATCACAATAAGAAAAAGTATTTTCATCATATGGTGAATTTTTCAGAATTTTCTGTTACTCATGTTTCACACAACAAGTGAAAAAGTGACTTTTTCTTTCTTTACAATGCTTGTGTTATACCGCTTGTACTTGTAATTTGGGGAAGGGGAAGTAATTTGGGTGACGGTCAAAATGGTTCATGGAGAGCATTACCGAAACTCATTTCTGCCATCAGTTGTAGCAGTCTTTCTCTAGTCTGTCTTATTCTGATTTTATATGGGACATTTGAGTTTAAAAGTATGTATATATAAACGCATGTTATGTGAACACTATGTGTCACTAAGTATGGAAGGAATTTCTTTAAATTTTGAGAACAAAAGTATTATCTTACTTTATATTGTCTGACTTTATCATCTGGTCAGTAGTGGATAAAATGACTATTTTTTTTGTTTTTAATTTTGTTTGGCACATTGCCATGTTTTTTCAAATTGGAATGTGGCTACTCTGTCTAGAGCTATATCTAAATTGTGGTCAGAAACAATTACCCTCTTGTATCAGTCTTCTCTCAGACCATAGACATATCATTTGTTTCTCACCCAGGATTCAAGTGTTGATTTTCAATAAATGACGCTCAAACAATCATTCAACTGAACATTGTCAAGTCTGAAGAAGTGAGCGCTACGAAATTCTCGCTCTAGATGTAACTGGTCCTCATGAAGAGTATGGATGAAACTTATCTTTTTCCGTTTCAAGTTGTTGCCTGGGACTTGTTATCACATTAAAAATTATAATAATACTAATAACAATTTTTTTTTTTTTTGATATCAGCCAGAGGACCAACCAAAAATAAAGTCGGCTGTAATCAGAAAGTTGGGAGTTTGACATCCCTGAGTGCTGTGTCATTGATCAAAGAACTGGCATGAACGAACTTAACATACATAGTATTAACAAAAAACAGAGGAGCCTTGCTAACTCTAACTCTACCTTTGTGACCTGTAAACTGACGCTTTTATCCATCGTTAAACTGACCTTGTTCAGCACAGCATCTACATCTTCCTCATCTGACAAGGCAAAGACGGGAATGCCAATATCCTGGAAATGCAGACCTGTGCCGGGTGGATTCCACGGCATCTGCTTGCAGTTCTTGTACTCTGAATTATTGCTATACAAACCTGGTAAGAAGACAGAAACACTCTACAAACATGTTGGCCTAAAAAGAGTAAGTAAACTATAAATGACCCTGTGACAGAAGGTCATAACCTTTTCTCCCCTGATTATAATCATCTATGCAACATCACTTTTTTAATTGTAATTTCCCTTATTATTCCTCACAGGAGGTTTTCAAATTTATTTTGTTTGTATTTTTGCAAAATTGTGAATTTTTATACTACAAGACACAATAAACAAAATTCGAAATCTCCTGTGAGAAAGAAAATGGGAAATATCAGTACCATAAATTCTGAATTAAATAAAAATATGCCAAAGTAAACAACAATAGACAAAGAGTCACCACTTTTTGTCACAGTCTCTAACAAATAAATGAATGAATAAACAAACAAACAAACAACAAATAAATAAGTAAACTGATCTAAGCAAGACTATTATTATGAGTTTTCAATAAATGAAGAAATGGCTTCTGACAACATAAGCAGTATTAACCTATAGCGAAAATTATATTCTGGAGAACATTCATAACATAGATTCTGTCTACCACTTTTTGACATCTATACGTAACATGTTCTAATAACATTAAAAAAAAAAAAAAAAAGAAGTCTGACATCAAAACTTTGAAGTGCATGAAATAATAATTACATAAAATGTCATCTCGAAGAGAACTAAATGATGGAATGCTATCTGCTTAACCTACCATATCTGTCATCTGGACAAGAATCGACTGATGAAAAACCATTTGGTGGATAAAATGGGGTGCTGGTAGAATTTGTCTCAATATTGATGACCATGATTCCATTCACCCTACTTGACCGATAGAGACGACCCACATTGTTGCTGAAAAATATCACAAAATCAAAGTCAGTCCTGATGTAAAAATGGAAGAGCCCATGTCATCATGAGAATGGTAGTTTTAAACAACAAATACTTCCTTCTTTCTCATGTTATATAGAAATCTTCCATAAACATCCAATATTCAATATTTTCAAATTTCAAACTCTTTTTATGTAGATCTGTGAATAGATCATGCTGGAATCATTTTTCAGTTTCATCTACTATATTTCTGTAATTTTTTCTCAAGATTATATGTTTTGTAAAAACTGTTATCATATATTCACTTTCTCTAAAGTGTTAAAAAAATCCTGATGTAAAATATGTTGTCCTTGCTTTCCTTTTTTCTAGTATTTAACAACAGTCTGAGAGCTTGAGTTAAAACTGCTGTTTCAAATTTATGCAATATTTGGGAGAACAGCTGATTTACTTTGTGAAATCAACAGCATTCAGCAATGCCACATAGGGTGAGTGAGGTCCTTTTGACAGTATCCAATCCAAATCCTCGTCGGACTCAACATAATGAACTGTTCCTACATTGCCTCCACTGTCAGCTGCAACAATGATGACAGTGAAGTAAAAGCACAACGCAAAATCGAAAACATTTAAGGTTTTGATTTGAAGCACATATATATCTATATATTTCTTTTTTTTTCATAAATTTTCATTCGAAATCCAAAGAGTTCAATTTTTAACAAAAAACAATGTAAACAATTTCAGAGGATTTTTTTAAAACCATGATTAGTCAGAAACTGGTAACGAAAATCTTTATTTCCTTGTCAATGTTTCACAGTTTTTAAATTCTAAAAAGGCAACTGTATTATTTTCCTAATCTTCCTACGTTTTCTGGTAGCTACACTTCCTTGCTGAAAATCTCCTCAAGAACATAGTGCAAGTCAGCTCATAACATCACAACTTCAAGGATTGAAAGTCTTGACACACTGTCATCAGTGAATATTTTCAAAATTATTTTCTCAAAAGTTGTCTGTTAACTCACATGTGCATCCAACTTCATGGGTTGCATTCAGATTTCGGAAGCAGGCACTCTGTGTCTTCAAATCAATGTAGATCTTCTTTTTTGTTCGAACACTTGATACTTTAAAAATAAAATTAAAAGACAGACATAACAGTTCATGAAATTAAAATTGCACTTTCATGAGTTCTTCGGCCCACAGAAAGCTGATGTCTTCATAATTATGGAAACATATAATTTCACAAAATTTCAAACCAATGATGTTTAAAACAAGGTGTGAAACTAAAGATAACTGACTTGCAAAAGATATACATCTACTTGTACCTCATGTACAGTTTTCGTTAATTACGTTTTTCTAGATCAAAAACATTTGCTTTCAAAGAATCACCTTTTTTCATAACTTTTCAAGCCAAAGCATTTTTCCTATGAACCATGAGAAAATTTCTAATGAATGTCATAATTATACATAGCAAAAAAACAATCCTTTAAATGAATCGTAACAAGGAAGGTTGAAATCCATCATGGAAGTTCAACTGATATTTCAATCTGAGAGGAACCTGAGCCTGCTGAGGTAAGAAAGGAAACAGTTGCAAAAAATCAGTTGCTTTGGGAAGATTTCCAAAAGCAATGCAAGAAATTTGAGGTTATTTCAAATCTTACAGATTCCTGTAACATAATGAACAACTTTTTTCATTTTGTATGGGATCAAGATCAAAGCTTGGGCTTTCTCTACATTGCTGGCCATTAAAGCCAATTCAAGAATCCTCTGAAGAAGCCTTTTCTCTTTATAACTCCTGTCAAAGAGGATTGCATGTGGCGGAAAACACTCAAATGGAGAAAAATTCATTTCCTGTAATAGCAATGTGCTTAAAATAATTTATGAGTAAGCTGTCCCTATATTTTGTTGCTGTTCACCTTTTCTGCGCGAGCAGTATTGCTATGTAAAAATGTGTTTGTGTGTTTATTTTGCCTTCATGACATCTCAACCACAGGAATCTGACATTGCACATTTCTTTTTTCATTGAGTTATGAAATAGGGGATTAGAGTCATATCTAAAAGGCCTATTTAGAGGGATTCAATAGATGACTCTAGGAAAGGAAATGTTAAAAAATATAAAAAAATAAAAAACCAAGCTAGAAAAAAAATCACATAGTCTGAGCTGAACAGATAGGTGAGAAAGTTAGTTGTTCTTATTCTGTGCTTATGTCGGGCACATGGCGACCTCGATTGGCTCTTTGCGGTATATTAAAAATTAACATCCAGTTCCAATGTCTGCCGTATCAGCCGATCCCGAAAATTTAATTTTTATTCATTCATCATTAGAATATCTTATTGAACTGACTGACACTGGCAAAAAATTTAATTTTGTGGTGTGCTGTTACCATTTCTGTGTGGAATTTTTATTATTTCTTCATTGAGGGTGAGTAAGTGCTATTAATTTATGCAATGTTACCTGCCATTATAAATTTTGCTGTATAGATTGCTATCTAGATCTAGACTCTTAATTTTAATTCCAAAGGCATATGAACGAAGTTAAATTCATATTTATTATGAATGCAGTGAATCTGGAATGGAAAGCCTTGTTTACTTCAGCGAATTGACCATTAGAATGTTAATTAAGGCATTTTCAGTGCCCTGTGATGTGAATTTCTCACTCACTACGTGACCCAGCCACCATCTTGAGATTCGATACAATCATGGCGGAAATCGTACCGGAGTCCTTGACCATATTATTAGGGTTATATTTTGATTTTGTTTATTTACCAAAGGGTGGTTTTTATAGAGGAACTTTAGGTCTACAGTTCTTTCCACCAAAGAACCATCCTGAGGAGAATATTGCTGCAAGGGGTGTTTTATCATACTGCAATCATGGATTGCTACAACAGTTCTAGGCCCTAAGCCTTCATTTAGATTCGATCCATGCATTTTCTTCATTCTTACTCACTGTTTTATTTTTAAATAAAGAAACAAATCAGCAAAAAAAGATGAGTAGTGGGCTTTTTGTTATAGAAAGAAGATGAAAAACAGATTGGTCAATAACACAAAGAAGAGATGAGAAGTAGAGGAACATCAAAGATAACCAGAAGACCAAAAGATAAAAAATGTATATTAAAAAAAAAAATTAAATTAGAACTTTTCAAATTTTGGTATGATGTGTTTCATTTTTTTACATTCAATTGCTTATCTCTTTTTAGGTTTTTTTTTTTTTTTAGAACAGAAAGTAAGCTTAGTTAAATTTAAATGATAATATGTTGATCATGACATTGCATGCATTATATTCACCACATATGATCATCTAGACATTTTCCACTGCTTCTGGTAGCCTATTCAGAATAGAGGTGAAGGCTGCTGGGGCCTCTTGTATAATTAGGTCCAAATCTAATCTAGGTACTAGATAAGACCAAAAGTCAAGAGAAAAAAAAAAAAAACGGGACTGGAAAACTGTACAAAACTGGAAATAAAAAACTTAAGAACGACTAGATCTGGATCTGCCTTCTGGACCTTGATCTAGTTCACATAAATAGTTTATCGATAGGCCTACCATAATATAACAAACTGATAGCAGAAATACTAAAGATTAGTGGAAATATGTATTGTCACTATACTATGAGACACCTGATTAGTGAGTGGACAGACAGATCTAAGATCTAGATATCGAGAATGACGAGATTCGAGAATCTAGTTTAGATTTATCTCTTAGTATCTGTCGTGATCAGTGGGCTTATCGTAGCCCAAAAAATAAAAATAGACAATGGTTTATGCTTGTATTCCACTTCGTATAATTTGCATGATTGTAGACACGCTAAAATTTAAGTGTACAAATGCTGACATTACCCTGATCAAAAAGAATATATTGAAAACAAAATATTATTGTGAAGACAATGATTTCCTTCCTCAGGGCGGCCATTTTTACACATGAGTCATTTAAAAGTTGGAGTGCCAGGAAATAGTTGTTGAAACGAAAATTATTGACAAATTTATAGTCACTTAAAACGAATGAATTATTGCATAAAACATAATGATTTAGACCGAGAAAGTTATAGCAATCTTGTATGAATTGAATGATCACTGTTTATTTTGTCTCATAGAATTATCTGATTTCTCTCCTTGCAAGAGTAAGAATGCGGCGAGTTTCAGGCAAGTGTTAATGATTATCTCGAAGTGGGAATTTCCTATATTTCCGGAAAAACTGTTTATTTTTAGACATTACTTGGCAGGTGTGTTGGCAAGGCTGGAGCCCACGTAGACTCTTAACTTTCCGGTTGTGGGTTCACGCTGACGAAAACTGATAATCTAGGTCCAGATCCAGAGTTTCTCGCTAGCTCTTTGAATACGAATTCAAAAACTACATTTGCTTCATTCTAAATCTAGACTAGCTAGACACTGCTGTTGGACTGTGGATTAATACTGAATCACAGGTTAGAGTTACAGGACTCGCTCTGCTACTTTAGTGACTCGTGCTACAGAACAGGTTGGTTGGATCGATTTTTTCCCCCTTGGATACATAAAGACATTGATTCCCCAGGTGTAAATCTAGATCTAGATGTATCTTTGGGCCATATTTAAAGGCATTAGTCTCGTTTCGTGGTCCCGGTCTGTTTCTTCAACGGAAGTCGCGAAAATGGCACATATTGATCAATGTATTCCAATTGTACTGAGGTTCGGTTCCAGATCAAATCCCAACATCTAAATCAGTTTGAATAGGGTGTTAAGATCTGACTTAACCACTTCACTGCTACTCATAGTATTATGAGTTCACCCCAATCACTGTTGAAACTTAGGAGTCATTGGTAACCATAGACATACTAGACTAGATCTAGTACTTAATAACTAGACCCACCCTGCTCGTAATAAATCCTTAGCTGTCATGGACAAAATTGAATGAGGTGAGTGTCGCTCATCAATGGGAGTTGACCAGACTGAGGAAAGAAGCACAAAAAACAGGAATTAGCACTTGATAAATTTAGGACTAAAACTTTTCGTTATGAGTGACAAATTGTATAAATTTAAAGCCTATTGAATCTAGATGACCTCCAAATAATAGTAATCTAGTGTTTATCATTAAATTGTGGGAAAATAAATAAAATTAAATGGTAACAATTGATACGAGAAGAGAGCTAAACGAAGGCCAATTGAACTTTACGACACATTAGCCCTGATGCTAATTAATGGGCACTCCTGTTTAAGTGTGGCCTGATCTATCTCTGCTACAGAAGTTGCAACCCAGAGGTGAAAATGGCATACCTCGATTACTGCCTTCCAATTATTTAAGGACATGATTATGATTGCTAATTTAAATCTTTAGAACGTCCCCTAACCCTACAATGATAGTTTTTGATGCTGGATATGTGTGAAACATCCCCTCTTTGTATCTTGGTAAAAAGCTGCATCTAGAAAGTAGGCGCTGTACACTTTGTGATCTGTGTGAATTTAGATTGCAAAGAATCAACTTGGAGCACTTCTTGCTACACAACAAAATCACCTACATGCACTTTTCAACTGAGTCGGTAAAGGTTCAGATTTGACTGCCTACATTTTTTTTGTCCTTCTTCCCACTCTTCTCCTTGTTGTCTGTCGACACACTTTTCCAATCATCGCTAGTCTCAGAACGGCAGTTAGCCTACAATAAAATATAATCATTATCCACTAATTAATTTGGACATAAATTACCAAAAAATCATCTATGCCTAGCTCCTCAATCTAAGTTGAATATGTTAATTCAAACAGTGACAATCTTTGAATCTCTCAGCACTAGACTGGATTATATTACAGTGGAGAAGACTGGGCTAGCTATTCGTCAGTGGCGTGAGCTGAGCTTGGTGGGTTCCTAGCTCTTCCGTTTTAAAGTACACATGTTGCTGCTTTCTTTTCTTCCTTCTCACTTTCTTGCCGTCATTCTTTCCACTGATTCACAATTAACATCAGACCTAATGTGTGATAAATTTCAGTAGGTTTTCCTTTTAGTCTCATTTTCATATCAACCGTTACCATTTGTATTTTTATTTTATTTTCCTCTGTGGTTAAATCATTAACAATACTCACTTCTATTATTATCCAGAGGGGATCTAGATTTAAATAGGCTTTAATTAAATCTGTCACTCATAGTGAAGAGTTTTAGTCATAAATTTCTACCTGCCCTGTGTTTCTAATATTTTTTTGCTATAGATCTTTGCGCTTCCTTCCATAGTTCAGTTAGGTTCCATACTTCGAGCATCAACACTCTGTTCAGATTGGGCTGGAAGTTGTTCATGAGTGCCTGGGTATCTATGTTGGTGACAAAGCAGTCGCACTGTTGCACAGGATCAGCCACTGGATCGCACTGTTTGTCCTTCGCCATAGTCCGTGAAGATTCAAATACAGAGCAATACAAAAATTGAATTCTTTGGCAATATCAATGCTGACATGCACATAATCTGTAAATCTCATGCTAGCCATAGTTGTAGTGAAATGTATGTTCCAAAATCGGCCTCTCATTTGCGAGAAATAATTAATGTAAAATAATATGAAGGTTTCAAGAAAGGAAATTGGATAACAATATTAGTCCAGATATTGTCTCCTTTATCATATTAGCGGGAAATGAGATTTATATAGTACTGTAATCCTAAGAAGACCTATGTGAGCTTGTCAAATACTAAGATCAGAAAGTTAAATGAAGATAGTGGAACATAAACAAAATACAATAAATATATAGAAATGATCCAGTGAAAATGAGTGTTTGAGAAGTTTTAAGTGCACTGACTGTGTGTTTTACTTGTTTCCAGATACAGTTGCCTAGAAATCCAAAAGAATCATCACGATGGAAGGTGACTTTGAATATCGTAAGTCTTCTCACAGTTTTACAAATGTAATGAATGGCTAATCAATGTCAGAGCAAAGCAGACTCACCACAATACACATGCAATGTTCCCATTCTGTAAATGTTCTCAAAGATCTATGTACATTCTTTTTTATTTTTGCATAAATGTAATACATGTATTTGTTCGAGGACTCACATAATTGTAAGCTAACACCATGATGCATCTGTATTCAGTATATTTGAGACAAAGTTGACAGTTCTCTGGGGGGTTTTTTCCCAGTGTTTTTACTTTGTGCTATGTCCATAATTGATTTGTACTTTTCTGTCTAGTTTGAAATCATATTATCACATCATTTCACAATTTGTAGTTGAGAAAATAAATTTAAAAAAAAACCTTTGTACAAAATCCAAACTGTGATTATGGCAGAAGTGTTTCCTGGCGTTAGATTAGATTAATGAAACAAAATAGTGAGATTACATGTGTAATGATGAATATGGCTAACATCATGACTCACAATCTCAAAAATTAAAAAGTCTTGATTATGCAGTTGTGCAGTGGCATGACAATTGTCTGAAATAACTAGACTGAAAAAATTGTATTATCTTTTTATGATAATAATAAGACTTCTCATGTGAAATGACTGACAAAGAGCCAAAGCAAATGCATTTAATTCACTGTATATCATTTGTAGAGGCATCACCAGATGTGGAAATTACCCTGACAATCATGAAAGGACAGCAATTGTTGGATGAGGTTGAAGCCAATATCAACATCAGCAGAACAGTGCTTGAGGTATGTTTGTATCAAAGTTTAATGTATTTCTTGTATGGACTTTTTCTGAATCTCTACATGGTAAGCTGATTGGCCGGTAACTGAAGCTGGATCAGAAGCTGTGGGGCAAAATGTCAGGAAAGTTACTCTTTCATTCTTCATGCCCTCTTAATTATTGTTTTTGCACTAATAACCTGGACCATAATGGTCCATAGAGTGTTAATGAGATATCTTGAGGTCGATCACCTGACCAAGGAATTTTTGCTCACTCATTGATTTGTGTACATGCTCCACACATGACAGGCAGCTCTTGATGAATTGGGAGCATTTGGACATGTCCTTACCATATAAGCAAATCCACATGTAAACAATGATCACTCGGTCATTTGATTGAACTGGCAATACTGCATTGTTCATAGCATGGTGTATTTCCAGTTTTAAACAAAAAGTACACTTCATCATATGACAACTCATGATATTATACAAACCAGTCTTTCACTGCTGTCATGATCACTATGAGATTTAGATCAAGCCCATTGATTAGTCTGCATGTTTGCCACAATCTAGCAGATTTTGGACATAGTAATGTTTTCTTTTATATTAAAGCTTGGTGGAGTAAACGTCTGTAGTTGTCCATACTTTAAAACTTTGTCATGGCAGAATTGGGTCTTTTTGAATGGCTCTTTTTCCAGAGGGCCTGAACCAGTGCAGACATTGTTGAATGATCTTTTTAGATGAGATAGTTAGTAGGGCTCATGACTAAGTCTATGAATCATAATCTTGAAATTATTGAAAACCGGACATTTGTTGGTCTTCAAATGTAAAAGATTAAAGCAGATTGTTTGCATTCAAAATTCTATCCTTCAGAAATAAATATCTGTTTTATAATATTACATGTGATAAAATTTCTAAGGTGGGGAGAATTCTATCTAATTCTTAAACTTCGAGAGTCCACAAAAATGTTTAAGCCAAGCTGATAACATGGAAACATGACTTTAACTATCTTTTTAAAAAAAAAGAAATTGTGAAATTTGCATTTAGAGTGGCATATTGGTCTGTATTAAGAGTTTGTAATTATTTCCTCTCAGAAAATATCTCTGATTTCTTTGCCTTTGCAGTGTTTTGAAATTTATCATTACTTGTTTCATATTATTTCGCACACTGGAATGTAGAGAGGTAAAATCATGGGTCATTGTAGTGAGTCTGTTTCTCCGCTTTAATCTGTGTCATTTCAGCTGAAACAGTCCTTGTCCAAACCATTGAACCTGTCAGTGGAGCACATGCAGGTGCTCAAAGATAATGTTCTGCTGGCAGACAATACAAAATTATTGGACTACGAGATCTCCACAGATGATAATCTTGTCATTCAAGACACATCTTAGTGGTAAAATATGCTTTGTAATGGCTAATGACCATTGTTTACTGTGTATGGAAGTGGAAAGGTTTGATTTGTATGCTGTCAGTCAAGGCAAACCCAGTTTTAGTAGAAGACAGTTACTTCTTTTTATGGAAAAGGCATGGCTTGTTTTGTATGTAGGGCAGGCTTCAGCATTGATCATGGTGGAGGAATAGGGGCTAAATTATGTTATTATTTTTTAATTTATTATGTTACTGGTTATGATTTTAAGAAATCTACATTGACTGCAGTGTTCAACATTGTACTTGGTAATGTCGATAGATGATGGGAAGGAATGGTTTGCCTTGCCCAATAATACTGTCATTCACAGTACAACTCAATGACAGTATGTTCTTAGTGGATACATAGATAAAAGTGGATAGCTGCTATTTTGTGCAGAAGCAGAATGCTTTGTTCTGCACAATGATGCTGTCATAGGGCATAACTCAGTGACAATAAGTTGCTTAGATTCAAAGTGGATAACTACTGTTTTGTGTATAAGAGAAATGGTTCGCTTTCCCCAATGGAGCTGGCATGCTTCAGATGGATACATGTATGGAGGGCAGGGTTTTGCAGCGAGATGTTGCTATTTTTTTTTCTAAGGGTGTGGATAGGCTGAGATCAAGAACTCTCAGTAACCTGCTTGTGTGAGAAAGATGCATGTAAGGAACACCTGCTTTGATTTCAACCCTGAGGAGTCAGATTGAAAAATATTATAGTTATTTTTTTCTTTTGGTTCGTGGATGTATTCAGAACTCTCGATAACCTACCAAGTTTATATATGAGCCTCTTGTTTTGAAAATCTGTCATAAAACTCGAAATGTTGTCATGACTTTTAATACCAGAGTAAACATTGGCATAAATGACATATCCTCTTATTTGCAACAATGTCCAATTTATGTTCCATTGTGTCTCATAACTTCAGTTCATGTGAATCATTTTATCATGTTGACAGTTGCAGTTGGTGATAGTGATCTTTGAAAAATCTTAATTCTTATGATGAAATGAATTTGTTACTAATTTTCATCTCACCCATGTTGTTATGAATAGGGATTACTAGAAACATATTTCTGATGAATTTTGACATCTTTGGGAAAAAGAACACAGGTAAAATATAAGGCTTACCTTTTGCTGTCATTATTGTTCTAGTCTGGAAATAATAAGATCATGATTTTTATTTTGCCTATTGCTCACTTCATTTTATCTTCCATAAGGGCTAGTTAGTGTGATGGGTATTTGCTTTGTTCTGAATATGTTTATATGTGCGGACTATGCAGGTTAGTGTTGAAAAAATAATAAATTAACTATAAGTATAACCTGAGATCATGTTTAAATTATGACTTTGTTACAGAACATTCACTGTTCTTTCAAACTTGAAAATTACTGAAAGGAGTTTCTTGAATGGAGTTTCTTCATATAAACTTTTGAAACCTTGTGCAGTTCGAACTTAGTTCTGAAAAAGCAATTACCAGTTAATAGTTTGCACAGAAGTTTACATTTAGTTAACTTGAGATAAAGCACGTATTTGAAATACGTGTTCCAAATTGTGCCCAAGATTTGTATGACTTACTTTAGATAAGATTCGAGAGAAGATGCAGAATTATTTGTCACATGACCAGATGAAATGTGTCAAAAGTTGATTTTCATGTTTAGGGCCATTGATGTCAAATGGAAAGAAAAAAAATGTTATCTATACTCTGTTGAAAAAAACATTATTTAGTTACAAGTCTCCTGCATTGAGATATTCACATTTAAAGTTTCCCTCTGTCATTCCATGGTCAGTAGAGTCCAGTTATCCTTTGAACTCTTAATATTTTCACCTGTTGCATGGCATTTGAATGTGGATTTTGACTCTAACCAGAATTGGGCCCTTCCCACATATATCATCAGTTGTACGACAAAGGGGTGAATAGGTAATAATCGTGCTGCAATGACAAGGTGAACCCTTAAATTCTGTGCATGCCGAATGGGAAATCAGTCTGATAATTTATTGACTGATTTGCCCATTTGTCATTCAGAGAGTATAAGGGTTCGTCTTTTTGTCATACAGTGGCTGTTACCTGTTCGTCTCTTCGTCATACAGTCAACAAAATGTTATTCTTTTCAGTTTTAGTTGCATATATAGAAAACCCGTCAGATTCTGTCTAATTATCAGATGAAAGGAAAGGTTTGAACACTGATTTTCCTGAAAATGGTTTTCAGAAGTTTCCAACTTTTCAAAAATTGCTATAAACTCAGGGGATATCTCAGCAGGACTTCCAATAAATTTTTTAAAATGTGTAGTAGCATCAGCCTTTACCACTGTAGTAGGCATTGAAATGAAAATTGAAAAAAAAAGATCTTCCCATCTAATGGGTTTGTCCAGAATATCACATATTTGATTACTATCCTCGCACTTTCATTTCTGATGGCTGTTTCTTTCCACCTAAATTCCTCAAGTGATATCACCCCCCTCACAGCAGAATACATTCCTAAACTCATCCTGCTTGATTTCTAATCAAGGTCATGTTTATGGGAGCAAAGAAGAAAGAAAGGGGTTTCTCTTAGTCCTTAGCCCAGGGTCTCTGTTAAGGTCATGGGAGAATCCTTCTGGAGGTCAAAGTAAGCTTCTATAATTAGATTTTGGATGACTAACTACTGCTGCTATAATTAGATTTTGGATGGCTAACTACTGCTGCTATAATTAGATTTTGGATGGCTAACTACTGCTGCTATAATTAGATTTTGGATGACTCAGCTACTGCAGGAGGATAACAAAAAGATATGGGAAGATTGGGAATTCCACAGATGTGAGTGGGAATTTCCAGTACCCAAAATAAATCAAAGATCCCAAGGAAGCCCCTCTGTGACCCCAAGCCACTCCCGATTTTTTGTTATGAGAGCAGCTATGTGTTATTGATCTGGTATTAAAATTGTGGGTGGCTAATGTGCGTGGTATTGTGGGTGGACAAAGTGACCTGAAATACAGACCTTGTACAAACAATAATTATATCCTGCTTTAATTTAATAATAATAATAAATAACAGTGATGAAGGGCATGTATATAGTTTATGTACCACCCTCCCAAAGGGCTCGAAGTAATTTGTAGAACCAAAATGTTTTATAACAATATACATAGAGCATGCGTCAATACAAACTGGAGCAAGTGCTTACTACATATGTATACATAATCGTAACATGGCATACAAACATGATCACAGATATTATGTTCTCATACATAATAGTGTAGTACAATGGGAACACATGATTTAGTTTCCACACCTGGTGGACAACCATCTCAAGGGAAGAGCTGAAATTGTTAACCATTTAACTACGAACAACAGTGTGAAGTTAGTTGTAAAACAAGTCTCTCATATGTGGGGAAAACATATATGATACATTCACTGTCAGCTCACCACCAGTCACTCCCTTTCCCCTTTGATTTGATGCTCCCACCACTGACCAGCATTTCACATCTATATGCATAATCTTTTGATAGATGCCACAAGCTGATGATTGGCAGATGGCCCAGTGATGAGAGTTCAAATTAGTCGCATAATCTGCTTGTCCCTATAACAATAAGTAACCTTGAATAACACTATTACATGAGCAGTTGACACTTCTGATTGCCAGTGGGAAAGTAGAAGACAGATACCAGCTGGCTCACTCACAAGGGGCGGGAATTTGTGTGGGTGGGGGGTTAGCAGTGGAGAGATTGCTGTATCACTGATGTTTAGCTGAGAACTGCAAAATTAAGAGTAGAACACAAGATTTCAGGAAAAACCCACTACAGAAGTACGTCGAACATTTTCCTGCATCATTGAATCATTAATATTATTTATTGCTATTATTTGGAGGGCATGTAGGTTCACTAGGCTCACAGCGAAGAGTTTTAATCATAAATTTCCTACCCACCATAACATGGTCAATCCAAGAAGTGAGGTAAACTTACGGCTGAGGCAAGACCAAGGACATGGTTGATGGGATTTCCCGGGATATTGGTGAATTCTGTTTATGTAGCATAAAGTGATTAATCAGACAGGTGCTTGTTGAACAAATATAATTTGTGAATTCCAGTCCATAGTCCAGCTGTGTGACTGGATGAAACGAGAATGATGCCAAAAAGGATCTTTGTTGAGAATGTCAGATTTTACTGACCATGGATCATGATATTGATGGTTAACTCACAAGTGAATTGCTGAACAGAGAAGGATCGTAGCTGTATGACACATGGCATGATGAAATCAGGCACATGAGAAATTGAAGTGACTGGTGAAGTCATGATTTTTTTCAACAATTAATGACTTTTCAACACAAATTAGTTTGGGTTTTTTTGTTGTTGTTGTTGTTTCTTCACACAACTCCTCTACTCTGTATCGATCTGAAAATGATTTCAGAGTCAAATTTTTAAAAAAATATATTGAGTCTAAGTCCAATAGTTGTGATTTAGTGACATGGTCTAAATTTAATAAGGGTTGACAGAACTGATCAGCCATTTTCTCACTATATTTAGCTTCAGCAGCAGATCACCCCCATCTCATATAAAAGCCAATATCTTGACTTCTGCTCAAGGTAGAGCACCAACAGGAAAGAAAATGAGTAAGCTTTAGTGTGATACAGTAATGTAAAATGTTAAAAAAAACTGCCCAGTGCCTGATTTCATCGTGTTGTATTTCAAATTTTTGTTGATACTGTTAAAGTACATGTTTCCCTTTCCTATATTTACATCACTAACTCCTTACATGAAAAAAAAAACCTGACCTCCGACTCAATTCTACCAGATGGCCACACATATATTTTGTTGGTTATAACTCTCTTGTTATTATCAAAACTTGCAGCATTTGGAACTGCATTTATACAATTACAGGAAAGTTTTTCCTCACACTCTTTCCTGTTCCCACACTCCACAATTATGCTTATTGGTCTAATGTTCATTATCTCTGTGATTCACATTTTCATCTCATTTGGCTGTGTGTATTTTATTCGTTACATATTATTCACTCTGAATGAGTACATGTATGTGAATCACTATGAATGTGCATGCATGCTTGAGTCGGTGCTTTTTGTTGTTGTTGTTGTCTTCCTCGTTTATGCTTCCCAACTTATTCATCTTGTATTCTCTCATTCAGTTTTTATACCTTTATTCTTTCACTCATTATTCTCATGGTGTGGGTTTGTATTTAATCAACATGCCAGTTATATTTATGTCAGTTGCAGTTGTATTTTTTTAACTATCAGTATTTGAAGTTTCACTGTACACATTATGTTTCTAACTGAGTTCTTGTTAGTGAAATCTGTGCCTGATTGTTTGTCCTATTTCACATCCATGTTTTCATCCTTCTCTAATTCTTAAAGTTATGAACATTCATATCATGTTTTTAGAAACAGCAAGCATTTTTTAAAAGATTTTTCATGAATTCCTTTTTAATTGGTTTATACCTAATTGTTCATCGCTGTTTTGTTGTGATTTGCCATTTAGAAAAGAAAATATGATTGTTTGTTTTGTTTTAGGAAGTCTATGAAAGACAGGGAGAAAAATGCTCATTTTTAAAATGGCACTATAGTCTTTTATAGAAACAATAAGAAATGGCAGGACAGGGCAAAGGATCCCAGGCCAGTGGAAAGAGGAAGTATCTTAAATGACTTGTATGCTAATATTGTTGTTCTGATTTTAGCAAATTTACTTGTGAGTCATTACAGTTGATAGCACAGGGCACACTCGGCTAAAGAAATAGTGAAATCTACTCTATATTATTTTTGCTGATTTCGGTGAGGCTTCTGACTTGCAGCTGTGCTTGATTTCAGTGAAAAAGCTTGAGTATGTAGAAGTACCAAACTATGTAATCTACCAGTCCTGTTTGTTGTTGTTTTTTTTAAAGGTACCATTGATGTCTGTAGTAAAAAAATACATGGTCCACAGCCATGACTGATGGAGAAGACTGGCACATGAGTCATCAAAAGCTGTCCCAGTTGCTCCAGACAGAATTAAGGGCTAAGATGATAAGAACGAGATTCTTTTACATTTGCATGATTTGGGTAGTTGACAATACTAGAGCTGATTTCTTACAGAGCAAAAGCAAGAGATTCATACACCTTTAAGCCCGACTGCAGTGAGAAAGATTCTCCAAAGCATTCCAGAGCGGCCCATTAAGAAATTCCATAGTAATATATTGCCATGGTTACCTAATTACATATACCTATTAATGGATTGTAATGTCTCAGTTGATGTGTTTGAAGAATGAATGAGATTTATAGAAAGTTTGTCATGTGATGCATTAATCGCTGTTTAAATGTTGGCTTTGCAAATTGTCACTGGAAGCTTAGTCATAACCTTACAGTGTCACAGATCAGCCTCTCTAACAGTTGTCACAGGTAATTTTTTAATTAATTGTTGAAGTTGCCATATGTTCCCTTGCACTTTTCGTTTTTTTGGGGGTTTTTTTTTTTTTTTGCTTTTGCGTTTTTAAAAAAAATTTTTTTTTTAATTTCATTTTTGTTTGTTTAGGTGTTTTGTTTAGCTAAAAGTAGAGCTAACTTCTGGCACTTAAAATTTCCTGGGTGCCAAATTCCATTTCAAGTATTATGCTCCTGGGGAGAAGCTCTGACAGTTTGAAATTCTTCAATTATTTTTGTGACTTGGAGGCTCATGATTCAAGGCAAATAAATAGTCATGAATTTAGAAACAGTTTTCTCCACACTGCTCAGAAAGAGTCATGTAATCACTTAAATTTGAATTTTATTTTTGATTTTATTTTTGTATATTTATTGTTTTCTTTATTTTGTTATTGACATGGCCTTGATTTAATTGGGCTTCAGATTTCAATACATGTGTGTCATTGTTGACATTTATTGCTGCTTTGAGCTCAGATTTTACCAAGAAATAAGATTTTTTTATTTATTTACAAAAATAGATGGAAGTAAGGAGGACATAATAATGTATTCATTAGAGAAGACTTTATTTGTTTAATATAGTTGCAATATTATGTGCTATATTGAAATCATCCATTGTTGGATTATTATTTTATTACAGTTCTGTTGTTTTTGATTTTTTTGCATTAGTTACAATGCATTGATATGTTGCATGATGTTGATATGATGCAAAGCAAAATGATTGGAAAGATGAAATGAAAGTGCTCATCCTCAGTGAGCCCGTTTGTTCATTGTTAGCTAATTATAATATTGTATGTATATATCTTTTTATTAAAATTCAGTGATACGAAAGGCGAAATCATAATACTTTACGCTTCTCTTTTTTTTTTTTTTTTTTGTGCAGTAATGATTAGGCTTTATATGAATCTGTTTATGGGAAAATTATTCCTAAAAAAACATTTTGTTTTTGTCGTTGCACAATTGATACTCTCTGTGTAAAGCACAAATGCTGTCGATGGTGACAGTATTTTATTATAGATATTATGCATACATGTGTTTGAAAGAATGTGCAGTCATTTGTTAACACAAATATATAAATTTTGATTTGCACATGTTTAGGTACATTAGCTTTATTTAATTTTATTGTGTGGATTTTGTGCTTTTCAGCTATAAGTCACTGCAGCTCCCTGGATTGTTTTGTTGTATTATGTTTCTATGGGAGAGACAACATTTTTCATGAGATAATTTGTCAATTAATACCATGTGACATAGCAACTTACTTCTATCCCCAAGCCTGTGTCATGTACTACATGTATCTTCTTGCGATAATACAGTGACATGAGGTGTCCTTGTTCACAATTCTTCTATGCCATCTACATGAACATGACAATTATAATGATAATAATATATGCCCTATGCTGTGACAACATATACATTAATCTAGATCTACTCTTATCCATCATAATATTGACAATTGATGCAATTACAGAAACATTATACATCCGCATCATCTCTGTGCTATGATGATGTGATATAAGTCATTTTTAATACTATTGAGTGATTCTGACCAAAAAAAAAACTGTGTATAGCACTGTTTAACAGATCATTTGATAAGTTATGGTGTTATGATTCAATTAAATTAATTACATGATTCTTTGGCACAATCCTTTGTTTTATAAGAAAAATTTTGCATATGAGCCCAATGTGATTATGCACGGGTAAAGATAAAAAGTTGGGCACTGTACGCATACGGACAATGTCATAGGAACTGACCATAACAATTGAAGTATTCTTCCTACCATGTTACATACCACACAGACCTATAAGGACATGACAGTTTTTATCACCATACCACAATGACTAAATCTGCAAAACCATTTTTTTGCTTTCGTCAAAACTACTCAAGTCAAATGCTCCAAGCACAGACAGTGAAGGGTGGTGACGACATACATACATTCTATACCTACTCCTTGAATGACACCAGGATATCTGGGCCTTCCCCTTAATTTTCACTGTTCTGAATTTGTCAGTGCCTTTATTATTGTTTTTTTTTTCATGGAGTGCAGTGGTGACTTTTATTTATCTTTTTATTTATTTCATTTTTGTAAGTGCGCTTTTTTCATGTCTGAAGTCAAATTACATCAGGATAGTTTTCTTTAATTGGTCAGATTGTTTCATTTCGGCAGCCAAAGGTGTTGCAAACATTGTAAGAAAGGGAGCCAAATTTTGTATTTGAACGATAACTAACAGATAATTCTGAAAAGCTGTTGTTGAATAAATACATTTTTTTCTCTCATGATATCTTTTTTCAGATTCTTTTTTTTTTTTATGGACAGCTTTGCATTTCAAGTATAATGAAAAAGCAAAATTAAATTCTCAGTCCTTCATTGTCATTTTCTCAGTCCTTCTTTTTTTTAATGTTCCTGAATACTTTTTGTCCTTAGGTGAATAAAGCTGTAATGATTTAGTTGGTGTTAAAATTCCCTTATTGTTTTGATATGATAATATTATGCACATGGAGTTTTTTTCCTCTAGCTTTCTCTCTCTTTTTTTTGTTTCTGTTTTTTTTTTTTGGTTTGTTTTTCTGTTTTTCTTTCATTTCTTTCTTTTTCTTTGTTAATTGGAAGTAAACAAAAATATAGTTCAATTCTCTTACTCTTATCCATTATCGAAATGACCCTCCCTCCCTTTTTTTTTATATACTAAATACATAGTGAAATGAGTGTTGTAGTCCTTGATTACCCACTTTAATGGTTAAGCAAAGACCAGTGATAATTGTGGCCAAAATGATTCAGTCACATTAATTCCATGGGCATTTTTTTTCTTATTGGGCATTGATTTTATCCAAAGTCTGTGGATTGATGTTTCTGCAGCCACAATTCAACTCCTTCTCTGGAGACACTGTGTAGTGATAGTATATGAAAGATAAGAAAATGGCTATTCCATTGAGAGCATGTGAATTAGTGCACCTCATTTATTTTTCTTTTTTAATTTGAGATGAACCATGCCGGTTGTATACATTATTTTTTTCAGACCAAAGTGGCACTTAAAGAGTTAACGAAAGATGCATGCACATATGTTTTCATTTATTTTTAATGCAGTTATTTGGGGTAAGTTAAAAATTGACTTTTATTTTTGTTGTTGAGCATATATTTAACCTTTCAATCCTAAGAATGTAGGATTATCCAAGCTTTAAGTGCATGCCTGGTCAGGAGTCATTTGGGGATAGAAATTTTGGAAATTTTGCTCAGGCAACACTGCGTCTGCCCAATCTTCATCTGATTTTTAGCTGTCAAGGCTTATGTAATGTCCGTAATGTAACATGGGTGCCTGGAAATATTTTTGCTGTTATCAAAGAAGGCTAGAAGTCAGATTTCCCTGGGGATCTTTAAGCTGATGGCAAAAAATAGGTTTAAAGCTTTCCTATTCTCCAGTATGTTTTAAACTCCCTCCACCCCCCTTCTCTAATAAGCAATTTTCACAATGCTGAAAATTTCAGTTGGAACCTTCAAACGTATTTATTTCAGTAATTCCACGCCCTTGATTAAGCTGTATTTAATATTATCAATGAAATAACACAGTGCTTCCTCGTCAGTGAAATCAGTAATGTTGTATTATTCAATGATATTAAACATTTTCTCTTAGAAGTGTGATATGTAAATGAGCCAAATGAACTGTGACATAACTGACATTACATTTTTTTCATAGTAATAATTTTAGTTAACAGTTAACAAATGTAACTCTGGTATATGGAGAATTTTGCATACGTGAGAAGTTTTCCAACATAATACATGTAATATTATGTAGAATTAATTGCAGTAACAAAACATCTTAATGAAATAACTGATTTTTTTTAAATTCTTGCTGATAAACATAAGATAGGATTTAAACAATATGAATACATTTTTTTTTAAACTTAAATGTGATTTTTTTATGGTGACACATATAAAACACAAAAGATGGGATTGGGCACTTTTTACTTCTTTGTTTGTTTGTTTTTTTTTTTCATGTTTTGCTTGTGCTCATCAAACCACTGAGTATTAGGAATATATTTATGTATTAATTTTACATAATTTTTCTTTTGCTTTCAAGGTGGTTCTGATTTTATTTGAATTTGGATTGCTGGTTTCACTGCCTTTTGGTCAAGATTTGTCTGATTCTAGATTAGATATTACATATATTTTAAAATGAGAATAGTTCTATTTCAACACAGTATGGATACATATACCAGCTTTTATCGCTCTCATAGAGAAATATATCCAAGGAAAGGGTTTTGTGACATAACGCATAAATGTAATAGTATATACGTACAGTAATCAAGATATATGTGTCTGAATTTTGAATATATGCAAATATTATCTTTACAAAATTTTCAGATTTGCTTATAGTATATATACAGTGTACAGTCACTATAGATGGTGAGTTATTTTCAGAATGGAGTTGTGTGGTGTAGAATTTTGCAAGTGGCATTAGTTAAAGAGAGATATGTTTCATAGAAAATCCATCTTGATAAGGCAAACACCTCCTTCCTTCTGATACCTCGTCTTTGGATCTGTAATCTAGGCTGTTAGGATTTAAATTGTTCATCGATATTCATTTGATCTCAGCATGATGCTTGCTAGTTAGTAGACCTACTTTTTTTTTTTATCAGCCAAATCATTTTGAGAAGTCAAAGAATATGCCATAATTTTTTCACCTCAGAAACTTGTATTCTGTGTAGCTTACTTTGTTTTGAGACTTGTCACTTTCCTTCTGTGTTGGCTTACCAGACGTGATATTTTTGTCATACACAGAAGTCTGTGCCATCTTATTTGAATAAGAATTTAGCAAGGCCAAATCTTCACAACACACTAACAAAACTATTACAGCAATGTGCTTTCTGTCCTAAGGCAAATTTAAGTACACGTAGAATGTTACTAGTAAAAAAATTTTTTATTCCAAGCGATCCTGAATTTAAATCTTTTTATTTTATTTTTTTTTTCAAATCTGAAATTTCATAGATCTAGATTTTTACGGATGAATTCAAGCCAAATACACACGTATGATCGGATGAACATCCTTATTTTCTAGCCATCTGTGGGTTTGGATCTTGTGCCAGTCAGCGTCACATTTTTGAAATTTCATTTTTTAATTTAAAAAATTGTTTTGTTTTAAATGCTCATTGAGCTTCTTCTGACAAATTTCAGCATTTATACAAAATGTTTATTGTAGAATATTGCGCTCACTTGATGTGTGTAATGTGAAATTTGTCATTTTATTTCTGATTCCTGACAGTATTTGTTACTGTTTCATCTTGAATTAGACAAACAATAGTGAGTACCATGCCGTAGTTTTATATAATGTATTGTCAGAGTTGTTGCTGTACCAATTGACTAATCTTTTATGTTTTTAATCATTTCATCAAGAATAAGTATGATATACATATCATTGTGATTTTGTTTGAAAATATTACAACTTTCATGACAGGTATATGAAGAAATAATCTAAATTGTTCGGGGCATAGAGAAAATGTGTTAGTACAAAAGTACTGCATTTTTTTTCAACTGATATTAGATACAATTAATGCCCATAGTGTTCAAGGACAGCAAGTGAATGATCAGAAAATAATTTTGAAAAACAGGCTTCAGATTGTTTTATTTTGTTGAATTTTTAACCTTATAGTGCCAATGAAAAAATCACTGTGGTAATACAGCTTGATTTGTTTTTTGTTTTAATCACTTACTTTCTGTTGTAGAAACGTGAAATAAAGAAACTGCTTGATCTGAACCATTGGCATTGAATTTGTAATTAACAGTATAATGTGTGTGAATGCTTAAATGAACACTATCTCTCACAGTCTCTCTCTCTCTCTCTCTCGCTCTCTCTCTCTCTCTCTCTCTCTCCATATATATATATATATATATATTTATCGTCCATCCTGTTCATTGTCCTGTTCATCCGTCCATCCATCGATCCATCCTTCCATCCATCCATGCATCCCACCATCTGTTCGTCCATTCATTCATCCATCCATCCATCAGTCCATCCATCCATCCAACTATCTATCTGTCTGTCTATCTATCCATCCATCCATCCAGCCAGCCATCCATCCAGTCATCCATCCATCCATCCATCCATCCATCCATCCATCCATCCATCCATCCATCTATCTATCTATCTATCTATCTATCT
>JBCEWB010024282.1:0-14751 GCA_039654565.1 Peronia peronii | reverse complement strand
TATATATAGGGAAGCCAAAATATCCACAATGTAGAAGGAAAGATAACTAAATGGCAACGTTTAATACTAGATCTATACATTCTATAATGAAAGACGAAATTCCTTCTTAAGTCAAACACATGTTTACATTAGCGCGACAGTAGTAAAAATCTCAAACAAATGCACATTTACAATTGCCCATCACTGAAAAAACAACAGCAACAACATCCTCGTTTACATAAGGATTAGCTTTTGGATGGAATCTTTGCAAAAATGAGTAAAGCAATTTAGAGTGCCATTTTGCTAACGATGATTTGGTGAACATCGTTCTAGAGGTATCTACATACCACTTCCACCATACCCATGCGGATTCGTATGTTTTTGTACTTTTTTTTCCAAGCCGTTTTGTGCCTCGCTGCTCGATAAAATGTATTACAAGACGAGGAGTCTTGCAAAAAGAGTCAATGTTAACAGGTCATGGTTGATCTCTTGTAAGCGTGGCTGGGGCTTACTTGTCTTTAACATGCAAGTATTGGAGTTACGATAATTAAAACAGACAAATAAAAAGACAAACAAAAAGATAGAAGAAAATGCAGATTACATTAAAATATCCAGTACAAAACACAAATGATTAGGTACATATATATGACAGACATAGCACTGTCGAGGTGGGGGGAAGGGGAGAGAAAGGGTGGAAGGAGAGGGGGGGGGGGGGAAGGGAGGTGCAGATCTTGAAACAGAAGATCAGCTCCAGAATGTCGGTTGTCTATCGGATCCGATGATGACGTTTGCATTCTGCAACTTATCGATGCACGCGAAGGTGGCTCTGCAGTCCTAGCCTGGAGGCGCAGAGTCTTAAACAATGGGCGCACTGGAAGTCCGTTGTTGTGATCACTGCTGACGCAGCTCTGTGTCGCTTTTCTCTGGCAGCAGTGAGCTTCAGAATAGAAAATAGGAAAGTATTAGTATAGAGAGTGGATCAACCACCCTACACATAATTTTACCACTAACAAAATAATATATTTGACAGCAACGGACCGAGGCACAGAATGTATTTTTCCTTGTACAAAGAGAAATGCCTCCAGGAGTTTTTCTGTTAATTTCATGACATCAACAATAAAAAAAAAAATGTTTCATTTTCACTCATGCTATTCCGTTACCTTTAGTTGCTTGCGATAAAAGTAACAGATTCTACATTATGTGTTTTGGGTGAAAATATTGAATGTTTAATTTGATAGAGAGTTGAAGAGAGAAATAGTGTTATAGAAAGTACGGTAGTAAAAACAGTTATAAATGACATGTTAGATGGCTATAGGAATTTACTGGGAAGCAGTTCTAAAGACAAGGTTTATATTCCCATAAAGATTACTATTTCATTGATCTTTTAGCTGTCAGTGTTTGGGGTGGATTTAAGTCAAATGTTTAACAACAACAACAACAAATTTGTATATACTATAGGGTACTATACTCACTTTAATATTGGTATGTGTGCGGCCTTTCAGTTCTAAAAATACGATTCTCTCGGCTCTTACAGTACGCGTCCTATTATGTCAAATAACAAGAACTATTGGAGTTTGGGAAAATTTTGCCCGGACAATGACGTCGCCGCACAGTCTTCATCCAATTATCAGATGTAACTGACACGGACTGGGGACTTCCAAAATATTTTGCTGCTTTGTGAGAAGACTAGACATCGGACTTTCCTATTCGAGAAACTAAGGGACCGCAGCATCATTGAAAAAATAAAAACCCGGTTCCATCTTCTCACGCCTCCCCCCCCCTCCCCCGCCACTGTTGGATTCGAACATACTGCACATTTATCAAGCGGCAGACCTTGGCGTCCGGTTATAATCACTGTTTCATGTGATGCTAATTAATTGAAATAGCGTTGAAAGCAAATTCCGGTTATGTTCTCAGTTTTGTTTGATGTCCTTCAGGCCTTGCAATAATGTCTGGCATCTGTAAACGACCAAACGTGCATTTTTCACTGAATACTCAATTAAACTCCTCAGTTTATGCTCTGAAACAACCCTGAGGGTACCGCTGTCTCGTGTTTGATAGTCAGAGCAAGGCTGAAGTGGTCTGTAGCCAGAGGACTAATCTGCAGCGGTCGATAAACTTCATGAAAAAAGTGATTGATCCTATACATGCTTACATAACTATGGCACAATGTCCGCACTAGGAATACTTTTTTTTTAATCCCTTAACCTCTATCAACCAAAGGCAAGTTAATTCTTTGTGGCACGATTATGATCATGAGTATTTTGATATTTTTAACTTTTCTAACCCTACTGGGCTAATGTAACCGTTTGTTCAAAGTCAACTGTATACTCTAGTTAGTTACTATAAATGTACGTCCTTTCACAGCCAAAAAAAGATTACTCATTATACAACAAAGGAAGCAACAGAACGAATGCATAAGCTGCTGGCACTTACAGGGTTAAAACCGATAATTAGGCACACATCACTCTATTGTTTACACTATTGGCAAGGCCCTAAAGCGATCAAGATCATTTTTGCTATGGGCAGCGACTTGAATGGTCGGTCAAACAGTCTGGTCGTTGTGAGAGCTGTGCTCTATTGCGCCGAAGACAGTGTAAAATATCGTGTTGTTGACTGAAAGATTCATCTGTGTTTGCCTCTAGTAGGGACGTTTGTCCCTTATGTTAGATAGGCATCGATCCATTATCAATCTGTAAGAGTCTGTTTACCTTATCCATCTTTGCCTATGATACAATGTCCGCGCTTCGAACAATATTTCATTAAGCACTGCAAACCAGAGGCATATTGTCTTTAGGTATCAGTAATTAAATATGCGTTACTCTATCTGTCAAGATAATGGTGGAACTCTGAGATGATCAGAATAAGTCTCATTATGAGCAGCTATCTGAACGGCCTATCTAGCAGACCAATCCTTGCAGAGAAAAATAGCAAGCCATGGACTAGGAGATCTTACCTTTTTATCTCCGGCATGGACGTGTATCCTTCCTACTGATCAGCATCGATCTGTTATCAACCTGTGAGAGTGTTAATCCTGTTCATTTTTGCTTGTGTCACAGTGTCCCCGCTGGGAACAAGGTCACCTTAACCTCTGCAAAGCAGAGGTTTGTGTGTTTTTAGGAACCAATAATCAAATACGCATTACTCTGTATTTCAAGATAACGGTAAGGCATTGCCCTGGTCAAGACAAGTCTTGCTTGAAATGGCTTATCTAGCAGTCCAATCCTCGTGAGGCAGTGGTGTCACCAAGTACCAGACACAAAATTATAGTGGGGACTTGGTTAACATCGGAATTCGCCTGCCCCCTCCCCCTCTTGCGTCTGGCATTGTTCTCTTTACTCCACCTGTTGGTTGCACTTTCCCGTCCCTCTTGATTCCTTCCGGAACAGCGTGACACAGCCACTGAGAGAGCCTGAAAACAATTACTAGATTGATGCTATGGGGTTTTGTACCGCTCGCAGGTGTACAGCGCTGCTGCTATAGCATTACACCAACTGTTTGTTGTTGTTTGTTTGTTTAAAGTAAAGAGTGGCTTCCATTGCTTATCCAACGCCTGAGACAATGACGGATTTTAATGGCAAAGGAAAATGCTTAGAAACCAAGAAATCGAGCCTTGTGAATGGCTTTGATTCATGTTAGATGTCACGGGAGGTCTCCTACCAGGAAGCTGTTATTTTGAATGTGCTATAGCCAAGATCATGAGTAAGCATTGCCATTTTATAGCACAAAGAATTGTTCATACCAATGAGTGCCATATTTAGCGACCATTACAGAAAGGATGATGTAGAAACTTAATAGCCTTAGATCGCCTAAAAGCGGGTAGCAAATGACAGAGAATAAAGATTTTATCTAGATTAATTATTGCTCTGTGCGATAAGGTTGAGGTTAGACAATTCAGTTTAATATTTTTCACAAAGTTAAGGTCAGGGCAGTATTGCATTGCAGGCGTGATGAGTAATGTCGTGTGCGATGTCATCACCGTCACCTGTCAGCATTTCCATACACCAAACATCTTGACTCTACTGGATTTTAAGATAATTTATCATTTCTTTCTAATAACTGCTCCTCACTCCCCTTCACCTCCCCAGCACTTTCCTCCCCCGCCATATCAAGGATTTCTTACAGGAGATCTATGGCCCAACTTGTTTACTTTTCTGTAGTGACTCTAACTTGAAGATTGGCTGATGATGCTGGAGATCAGCCTTGAGTAATAATCATTATTTGATCTTGGCTGATATCTCATGTAACTATTCTATCACGAAGGGGGATGCAAATTCTGAAGAGTACTGATGGAAAATGCCATGCAGAGGGACACCATATATTGATGATGAAGGCATTTTTCTGACAAACTATCGAGTTCTGCAGAAATTCAGCTATTCCTCATTCTTTGATGTTATGTATGCACATGACTCATGACTCCAAATTATTGTATGTTTCTACGATACATGTCCCTTTGGCTATGCCCCAGAATTAGTATGGGGGAAAATGCTGTAGTATGTCTTTGCAGTCTTTAGTAAGGACTGACAACGTCAAGAAACAGTGACTATTAAATATCAGAGGTGACGATAGACCAGACAGGGCGAGGCATTTTGAGAAGGCTGAAGTAACATTTGGTAAATGTAAAATTAAGCCACAAAAAGCCATGCACCATGACAGTTCATGATCAACACCCGATCACTTATGGAAGATACGAAATGAAGAAAAAAAAAAAAAAAGATTGCCATATATCATAATGAGTTACTTTACAACATGCAGCGAAAGTTACAGTACCATCTTGCTTAGAGTACATAGCACAGTACTTGAGTATCGATATGGGATTAAAGTTTATAGGATAAACAGACCACAAACGCAGCACCTGTAGCGTCAGAAATCGATTACAAAGAGTGACAACAAGTGTAGGGAAGTATAGTGAAATTTGCGATCGAAGTCCTGGTAAAAGTAAACAATTTGGCGGAAATCCTGCCGTTAAACATAAACGTTTTTTCACGCTGATTAATCTGTTCTCTCCGGGCCCTTATTGGAAATGGTAATAACAACAAATAGCAAGGAAAAATAGACTGAGTGATACAGTCAGTTGTGACACCGTGTGCTCCTGGATTGAGAAAAAGAAGTCAGTGATTTCTTGTGTTTTGTGTAAATACGACAGAAAATATTCGCAACAGCTGGGAAAACGCCATTTTGACGTAATTACTGTCGTTCATTTTTATCTAAATAAACGCTCAGCACCTTTGAAAAAAACCCTGCGATTAATCATCTACCGCATCTTCATCTCCCCTCTGACTGCTGCCGATGTGGTACGAGCGCCTGTGGGGCATTACGTTCTCTTTATGCCTTTCAACCTCCCGGCCTATGAATGAACTGAAGGCCAACACGCTTTTCTATACCCTGTTTTCCACAGACTTCATTCAATCCTGTTCCTGCCTATGCTAGTCTTCAAATCTCTTCCTTTACCTCCCTCACTGAGGCAGCTTCTGACTGTACCTTACAAAATGGGTTTGGATAACTATGGCTTCCTTGATTTTTTTTATGGATCTCCTTATTTGTTACATGGTCACTGCAATACACTGATAAATTAACCATATTTATGAATCACGTGTATCCGTTTACCGCTCTTATCGGTCTTTTATAACGTGTGACAATATAAATATGACAGACTGAATAGGGGAAGTTTTTCATAATATATGTCAACTTGATTGCTTGTCACCAAATGAATGTCACCCAAGGAGCTTGCACTATTAAACTGGAGAACGGACTGAAGAGGTCACCTTAACAAAATACTCTGTGTCTCGCGTGCCACCACTGGGCGCCATGGCCTTGAGGGCTAGACTTCGCGTTGCTGTGCTCGGCGTCCTTTATTACGCATGGATGTAGTCAATATAAATACAGTATTTCTTTTCTTGTAAACAAACGGAGTCATTATTTTTAAAAATTATTATTGTTATCGAGAGCTACAGCAAGAACAGAACACAATAGACTTGCTATCGTGAGATAATGACAGTGAGAGTTTCGTTCAGTCTTGAACTACTGAACACGTGGTAATATAGTTACAACGGCGTTAACTAGGTTTCTTGCCCTCATGGCTAGCTCATCACTTTGTCTGTGTTAAGGAAATTTTTAAAAATGCTGATGACTATGATGATGAAATCACCTGTTAGTTCCCTTTTTTTCTTAAGATCTTAACTTCCGGGTGGCAAGTATTTTTTTAGTCATCCCCTGGTTTGTTGGGATGCGATCCTCCCAGACCACTAGTTCGCTAACTTTTCGGGCTGTCGCCCACTTGGTCCTTACACGACTTCCGCATTCCCCCCCCCCCCTCCCCCCATCCCTCCCCGGAATACAAATAATTCATTTCAGATCCCTCTTGAGCATTCGTAAAATACACGCTCCCTAGTATTAAATTTTATGATCTAATCTTAGTAAAGTTTATAGAAACGTAGTCCTGATAGCATTTTATTAGTTTTTTCAATAAACATGGACATAATGCAGTTAATCATTGATCGTATACGAATTTGATAAGCGACTTAGAGAACAGCACAATGAGACAAGCGAGCAGATTATGCTACACGTATTCCTGTCTTATAACGACACTACCCCACCTTCTAGTCTGGCCATTCTCCAGCCATCCACCATAACTCGAGTCTGTCAGAGCCCCCTCGGAAGCTTTCATCGCCCCCTTCCCCTTCCGCCCTCCAGGGGCGCGGTAACGCCCACTTTGGGGACCAGCGTTCTAGAAGATATATTTTTGTGCTCATGTTAGCAGTAAAAGGTCAGGTATGAAAGAAATAAAGAAAACAAAAGGCGAGTCGCATTCGAGTAGGAATGAAGTGACCAGTGTGATCTGTACAGGCAAGGCCGGAGAGGTGGTAGAAAAATAGCAAGAAGCAACATGCAAGCTTTCGGTCACCGGGACCTCCCTCTGTCAAGAAAACAAACAAAAAGCAAACGGGTGCTCATATAATGGCATTGTTGTTAATGGTAGATATTGTATGAGTGGTGCGAAGAGGAGGAAGGGAAAGATGAGTGAACATAGGTGATGTGAAACTGACACACTGATAGTGGAGGTTCTGAAATTGACAATACTGTATTCTCATAATAGCTAGAGTATCATTTTGAACAAAGGCTTGGTAATGGCCATGAGTTATTGTCACGTATCATATTAAGGAAACTGCAATAGAGTTCACAAGCTCCACCTCCCAGCCTGGTCCTGCGCCCAATATTTCCTGCCCCCACTGCAACAGACTCTTTCGTGCGAAGATCGGCCTCGTCTGCCTTCTCCAGACCCCCCCCCCCCCCTCCCTCCTCCCCCCTCCCAGTGACCAGAAGTCATGGTCGTCTTCGCTAGAGAAGGACGAACATCAATAGAGTTCACCAATATTTTAAGAAATTCCATAAAGCCAAGAAAGTTTGTCTCACTTCTTGGCTTGTTGCGGTAGGTAGGGCATTTATGATGAAAACTTCTCGCTGTGAAATGACAGACTCATAGTCTATTGAACCCAGATGTCCTCCAAATAATAATAGTAGTGAGTAGTGTTAATAATTACGTAGGAAAATGAATGACGCATTTCCGGCCGGAACCCATGACCTTGGCCTTGCCTCAGTTTCGGCTCCGACCAGAAATGACGCAAAATCATGTAAACAATAGCGGGTGCACATTCATTGTGATTCTGTTGATGTGCTTGATTGCCGATAAGTTAAGAAATTATTTTATTACATTGTGACCATGGACTTCATGATCAAATCTTGTTCAGATCTACAAGATTATATACAGCGAGAGGTGTGGTAATAAGTGGTTTTGCTTTTAAGAAGCAGGAACTTGTTCTTGAATCGAAGTACGGAGAATCTGGGCATCGAGTTGGATCCAGATGGTATTTTGGAATGTATGACACAGTAAAGGCGAAATTGATAGTACCAGCTAATGGCGTATGCATATATTTCCCCATTCCTACCCAGCTTGATTTGTCAAATAACTTCAGTCAAACTCCAATGTTAAGATTATTTGACATTTTATCTTACCTTGCTTAGTCGACAGACTGCAAGTACAGCAAGTTTGCCTCACTTCTTGGCTGCACTTCCGGCAGGAAATCCAGTTGGGTTTTCCCCCGAAATCTTGTGTTCTACTATTGCGTTACAGGGAGGTCATTGGTCAGTAGTCTATATTTATGGAAAAGTTAAAGGGCAGTGAGAATGACAGCGATAACACAAAATGATATAACACACGAGTTTTATAGCTTAAGCAATGCCGTCTCCTGGGCTGGATAAGGCCGACGCACAATGATAATGGTGACGATAACGATTGATAACATAAAACATGAGGTTCTGTAACTTCAGCACTGCTGTCTCTCGGGCAGAATAACAGCTCTCCTCGTGCATATCAAATTACAGTGTTTGTAACGTTAAGAAAAAGAACGATACGGAAACATTTGGCACACAGCATAATGCAGGCTGTTGGGGGGGGGCATTGATCTGTGATAAAAATTATATTATTCACGTTGCAGTTTTTGACCGCATGCCTCTGTAGAGGGCCGGAAAACTAAGATAAACACATAAGTTAAAAAAGACATGCAATGTAGTGCTATAAGGAGACAAATAGACACCCGATATTTCTAGGAAATCTTTCTGTCTTTTTTCATTTTAATATGCTTTTTGGTTGTTCTTTAAACTATTCATTTTCTTTTCCATTCTGTCAGTCTTTAAGCTTTTTTTCTTTTCTACTGCTGTTTTCCCCTGTGCTTTTCGCTATTCATCATGTTCGTGGCTGCAAGCAAGTAAATGTTATGTGCCATGCAGTCATGCGTTCTCTGACAAAAGTCTGCTCTGCAATTCAAAATATAATACAGCCCTCAAGGATCTCCATTGATCTCGGCTTTCTGCTGTTTGCCGTAATGTGATCCCAGCCTGAATTGTCCATTCTTTGACATGTTCCAACCAAAACAATACATACAACGAAATGATGTACACACAGATGTTAAATCTTCTTTGTCAATCAAATTCTAAGGTTTCCCCAAAAAACTTTCAGATTTGGCAGTTTGCCCTTAACTATGTGGGACTGAAGAACAAAGGGACAGACAACAACAACCACAGCAACAACAACAACAACAACAACAACAACAACCAATACGCTGTAAGCTGAACATGCAAGAGAGGAGATAATTCCTTTTTAAAACCCTGACCTGGGTCTGACAGCAGGGCACTATGACCCTTCCTATCATCCAGATCTTCTCCATCTCCTTAATCACAAACGTTAATTATCTATAATGGGAACAATTATCGGCATGTTCGTCTTTGGCTCGCCAGGGTCGGCAGAGATTGATGGGCTGTTTTTTTTTCTTTTTTACTGGAGGAAAACAAATTAGCTTTCAATATGAGTTTCTAATCTCATTGCGCATGATGCATCTCTCAATTTCTCTCTCTGTCGTAGCGTCATGCTCATCATATACTTCCCCCAGTAATTTCTGGTCATTTTGTGATAGGGGAAATAAACAGCTTTATTTCATCATATAACGTCACATTCATGCTTTCTTTCAAATACACCAAGCGTGATTTGAAATTCAACAAGGGGGGGGGGGGGGGGAGGGGGGCAATGATTTCAAAGCAATGTTGAAAAAGACTAAGCTAGTAGGCTCGGTTCTCTGTTGCTCTTTCTCCATTTTTCGCATTTTGAAAAAAACTGATGTTTTATGTTTAGCAACTGTTTTTGCACATAGGAGATAGGACACAATGATTTTCAAAATCTACCTGTTTGGGCAAGACTAGTGATCAGTAAAATAATTTCATAATGTGGGAGATTCGCTACCCCTTTTTTATATGACATATATATCTCCAAAATAGCCTAAACGTAGAGATAGAACAACAAAGAACAGAGCTTGCGAGCCATGGCCTTACCTCAGTTTGACCAAATAATGACTGAGGTCGTAGACGCTATTGCAGTTTAGAATCACAGAGCATTGCATATCAAGTTCGCAACTCCATTATCTAGAAAACTGCTATACTACTACTCATATAACCTTTGCAAATGTTGATCTTTGATATACAGGCTCTAATCTTTTTGTTTGCTTTAGTGGTCATGTTATGGAGAGGAAGGTTTCATCGTTTTCAATCACAATGGTCGTTTAAAAGAGTGACGACAGAAAATCAAAGCGTAACAAACAAAAATTGTACATATAATCAGTTTCATACGAATTGTTTTGTCTCGTTGTTCTTGCTTTTGGGGGATATCAATTTGCTCTAAATTTTTTAAGGTGATCGATATGTTGTATAAACTGGCATTTGAAGTACACCAGCAAATATCCCCAAATAAATATCTTTATTTAAAGATAATATTTCTTGTTCTGAAGGGCAGGACGAAAATTTAGCATCACTGACGCTAACAAATGCGATAGATTAATGATGATTGACTCTTATCCCATGTGCTATGTTTGTTTCACGTTTTTTTTCTCTCGACATTAAATCTTCCCTCTGAACCGAAAACATGATGAATCTTTGTAGAACCGCAGTCCATTTGTTTTTCTGATAGTGTACACTTTCCAGTTTTTTTTTGTGGGTCTGACATTCGCGAATATAGCTTATGTGTTGTGGAAGAAATGTTCATAATTTTCCAGGAAACATGGATTCATTCGAGTCTATTAATTAAGGAACTCAAGTATACACTTAAACATAATATTATGAATGGCCTTATCACAGAAGAGTATCTTTGAATGCAAAACAGATTGCATGGCTTTATGGAAGTTCCTTTTATCTACTCAAGGGCTAATTGCTTTAGTCGACACATTCCAGCTATGATGGCCATGTTTTATTTCTTGCCGTGTACAAAATGCTTCTCGCACAATCCCAAGGATAGGATATGAATGGTTTCCTTGACAACACCGCTCTATTTTTAAGCAAGCAATAGTAATAGGCTTTGTAGGTCTTGTTGATGCAAATAGATTTTAATTTATGCGTGGATCCACTTTGAAAAATAGTATAAACATTTTTGAAGTAATAAGGAAACCATGTATATTCTAAGAAAGTCATAGTGAGTCTCACGAGAATTAGCTGGTTGAGTCTTTACCTCCAGCCAATTCATAGGAAAGAAAGACGGTCGTAAGCGGAGGAACAACAGAAAGTGACCTTTGGCCCTCGTGCTGATAAAACAAAGGGCCATAACTAGCGGAGGGAACAGGACACCAACAAAAAAAGAGCATCAGTTACCGTCCCCTGGCTGAACATAATTATTAAGCTACCGAATGATCCATTGGCTTATCTGCAGGACCGCCCAGTGACGGGGCTATGTGGGTCGGGAATCCTGTAGGGAGGAAGTGAGATCAAATGGAAGGATTCGTTGATATAAACATTGATCCCCCTTATCTAAGCGACCTCTACAAACTAAACAGCGAGTTATCCCTTCGTTGAACAGTCAGGGATGGGATATTTTCTGTTGACGAGAGAACGAGAAAGATAAGGCTGTCCCTGAGTGAGCAAAATGCATGTGTAAAGTGTAATGGAAAAGCACTTGCTCACAGACCAAAGCAGAGCAGGCTGTGCAAATCAGCAGCCAATAAAATATTGGAAAATGATGGTCAGCCTGCTGTTTAGAGGCAGATAAAGACTTCGTTAACTATGAGCTATTTCTAAAGATTTCAAAGCTGATCTAAGGCACTGTGACCAGAAAAGATGCACTAACATCCAGACATCTCGGCGACTGTTTATTAAGTGTCATGATGGCTTGTTCATTCTTGTGTCATAATTCGACGTTTTGGGCATACGTCAGACTGTCGTCTCTGTTGTTGTATTGATCTAGGCTTAGAAAATGAAAGTCATATAGACCACATTAATCTTGCCCAAAGCTTAACTTTCGTTTAGTTCTGTACCTCCTTGGAAAGTGCTCCTGAGTTCATGAATTGCTTTTATTCCCTAAAGAAAACATTAACAATGCTAAAGGAACATGAAATGGCAAATAATCATGCATATTCTGCTTTGTTCTTAGCATCTGGGAAATATGAGTTCGCCTGCAACAAAATGATTCTGAAAAGGTGAAAAGCGCATTAGAGGGAGAACAGAGAAGACCCAATTCTGTTGTACGCATAAAAAAATCAGAACTCGTCTGTGTTGTGCCATTTATTCTATGATCAAAGGACACAGTCAATGGTGTTCTGGAGCTTCAGTCTGAAGTATCCCATGATCTTTAAAAATACGGAAATAAACTTCCGCCATGCACATCTATCATAGTTTGGTAACAATAACGAATGATATAATGTAATCTGTAATATTTTCGAACTGAAATAGTGAAAAAATGTCACAAGACCGTTAGAATGGAGCTGTTTGCTCCCAGGTCTATACCCTTGAAAGTGTAACAATCAGTATAGCCACAACACAAAAATAACAAAACATGAGTTCTGTAACTTTAGCACTGCGGTCTCCCAGGGAGAGTAACAATTTCCCTTGCGCATATGAAATTACACTATTTGTCAGGTAAAGAAAACGAAATATCCGGAAACGTTTAGCACGATGCATAATGGAGGCTCTTGGTATGCCATTGCGCTGTGATAAAAATTATACTATCTTTATTCATGTTGCAGATCTCCAACTGCATGTCTCTGCTGAAGGCCAAAAAAAAAAAGAAAAAAACAGCAATGTCAAAGGAAAGTAGTGCTCCGTCCTGGTATAATGAGACAAATGGAGACTTGATATATCGCCGATTTTTTTTTCTCTTTGACTTCATTAAATGTGTGTGTTGTTGTTTATACTGCTCTTCCCATCCTGCCTTTGTTTCAGTCTCTCAGACTTGTTTTCACAATGGTTTTCCTTTACACGAAGTAATATCTACCATGTACCAACGTGACTGATGTGCCCGTATAGTAAATGTTCCATAGAATAAAGAGATAACACTCATATGGATAAAGTACATCCGGTTTCCCTCATGTTTGTATGAAAATAATCCTCCTCTCTTTCTTTCACTTACTGTGTTCTCGCTGACGTTTCCGGACATTCGAAATTTCACTAACAAGATGTAAATGTGCACATGTTCGATACAACAACATCAAAACGTCTCCTGTGCGTAGCGTCGGAATTGTCAGCATCCTTATCACTACAGGAGAGAAAATTAATTAGATATAACAAAATCTCCAACACTATAGCAGGGTCTATGTCATTGTTGGTAGATGCTCAATGCACCAAAAAAGAAAGGACATCAAGATCTCTTTGAAAATCAAAGTTCTGAGATTTTCCCGAAGTCTCACTTGAGCTCTGACAACATGTTCTTTTGTGTATGGGCTGAAAAACGAAAGGTCATAAACAAAAAAAAAAACAAAACCAAAACCCAAACCAAACCAAACCAAACCAAAAACTGCACTGTGAGCTAACTATGGAAGAGAAAGAGTAATTATCAATTATTTTTATTATTATTTTTCTTTTTTGAGAAAAAACCTAAGCTTGGCCTGAGAGCAGGGCAATACGACCCATGTTATCATCTGGATAACCTAAATCTTCTTGATCAAAAACTTTAATTATCTATTATGTGAAAGATTATCGGCATATTGGTCTTTGGCTTGCCGGACTCGGCAGAGATTGATGGGCTGTGTTTTAAAAACATATTAGCTTTCATTATGGGTTTCTAATCTCATTGCACGTGGTGCATCTTGCCCTTTCTCTTTTCTTTGTCATAGCCTCACGCCCATAAAGATAGTGGCCCAGATACGCCTTAGCCATCTTGAGGAAAACTATAAAAACATTTTCATTTTACCAGATAACATCACACACATGTTTTAATTCAACTGTTGCAAACGTTTATAGAAATTCAAAGAAAGAAGAAAAAAAAAAGGCTTGAAGAGCAATGTAGTAAAAGACTCAAAGTATTCAGCTGTGACCTAAACTCAGTTTAGTCAAAAAGGATTTTTTAAATGAATTTTTCGACACTGGAATTTTGGATAGAAAGCACTGCAATTCCATTGTCTGCAAAACTGTTCTGCTAGCGATCATGTAACCTGTAGATGTGTTGATCTTTTACGCAAGCCTACTGCTTTTCATTGTTATTTTTTTTAAGCTTATAACACTGAGATCAACATTTCCATTTTTATCTCAGTGGTATTGATACCTATTGAACGATAACTATTGAAGAAAAAAAGCTACATTAAGCTTTATAAAATATTAATTAAGCGTTTCATGATGGACAAAATGTTACTGTATGTTGCCAGCCCTCACCGAATGATATTGAGTATTGTTCATCTGCAAATATATAACGGCGTTTCGAGTGAACCTCTTCAATAAATGTCCTGAAACTTTCAACAAATCTCTTGTTGTAAAGTTCTCATGATGAATTGTAGAGGCAGCACCAAAAATAGTATCTACCATAGTATGACATTAAATCATTTTTTCAATATAGGGGAGCCTAGATCTACAATATAACATGTTATTGTTTCTCATTATAATTACAATTCTCATGATAAAAAAAACTGACTTTCATTTTTTTCCCTTTTAAATCTTTTCTCTGATCTGAATAAAGAGTTAATTTACTGAGTTGCCAGATTGCCGTGACAACAATGGATATGTAGTCTCTATTTTATGATGAAAAGATCGCTGTTGGATATCCTTTGTATGACTTGGAAATAGATTTTATGCAATTGTAATATGTACAGGAAAGATGTCTTGGTTCTAATGATAAGGTAACAATAATGCAGTCTTAAACAGGGTACACGATTAACTCATTCCAGGGCTACATTTCGATAGATAGATAGATAGATAGATAGATAGATGGATGGATAGATAGATAGATAGATAGATAGATAGATAGATAGATAG
>JBCEWB010024172.1:0-14752 GCA_039654565.1 Peronia peronii | reverse complement strand
ATAGATAGATAGATAGATAGATAGATAGATAGATAGATAGATAGATAGATAGATAGATAGATAGATAGATAGAAAGCGAGAGAGAGAGAAAGTGAGAGATCTTGTACAATCATGTGATGCAATCACGATATGGTCAGTTGTCTCATATCATATTAATTCTGCCATCGTCTGGTCTTGAAGATAAATAGAATATTCTTTTGTGTGCATGAAGAGTCAGTGAGCTCACAGTCATGTGAGGTGCTGTATTTTTCTCTTTGACGCCGAGCATGCATGCACACAGCAAGATACTGGCCTTGGAATTCCAGCCGCTGCTCGCCAACAACTCAAAAGTAGTATGTCTTCGCCTGCAGGATTACATGTAAAATAATAAATTAAGTGCAGGTAGGCTGGGGAGATGGGGTGGAAGTGGTGTGATGTATGTATTGACGCGGTGAGCAGGAGGCTACAGAGATGAGCAGTCAGTCGTGACAGAGAAAAGACCCCGGGTCTGCACTGTTTGCTATCGATTGTTATCTATCAACCCACACACACCCTCGCCTAACCTTTTCCGTAATGGCCCTCGCCTAAGCGCTCGACACACATACATGCATAAGCCACCGTCATTTTCCCCAGGGCAATCTAAACTAATTGCCCGAGTCAATTCCCATTTTATTGTTGACACAACTCCAGGCGTCTCTCCTTGTAGAAAACTCGTCAGCATGGAGGGCTAAGGGGAGGAGGGCGTATATGCTCCGGGAAGTGTGTGTGTGTGTGTGTGGGGGGGGGGGTAAGATAATTGCTTAGTCGATATTTACTGCCAAGATCATGTGACGGAGGAACGCAGTGTTGTAGCAATGTCTTATCTACAAGTAACAGCCAAAATCTACCAGACTCCACGACGTACATAACAAACACGCAACATACAAATCAAATAAACTCCGTATTTCTCTGGTTTCTCCTTGGATAAAACACATCACCGCCACTCTCTCGCCCCGCCAAATCCATAATAATAATGCTCACTCCAAACCAAACCCACATGTGTCATTCCGCTCGGCTCGATTCTCTTGGTTAATGACATATAATTTACGTTGATACTCGTGGTTGGCTCTGCGTAAGTTGTCATTCTATTCGATGTCTCCTTAACACAAGCCAGGAGGATGGGAGGGATAGGAAAAAAAAAAGGGGGGGGGGGGGAGGGGTAATAGAGGGGGTTGGGGGGATTGTTTGGGATCATCAATTATTTGAAACATCGGTTGTTGTCTCGATGATTAAAGTGTCTCCCTTACTGTAGATGTAGCACGCAAGGCTACCGGATATTTCTGCCCACCCATTACTTTGACTCATATACCTCACTGTGTTAGAATATGAGTCAGTTATTACGCTCGTCTTAAACTTCTGCATTATCACCATGCAGCTCAACTCCTTAACACTCACACGATAATGCGTGCTGCATCTCACGTTCAGGCAAAGTGGTCTGTGATATTCTGGTCTAACAACACGTATACCCGCCTTTTAAGTTAAGATGACAAGCACATCACTGAAATTTGCCACTCTCAAGCTCGTCCTACGGATCTAGATAAAACGCGTCATTTCTGGCCATACGGAAATGTGCTAAGGCTTGACAGTGTCCTGATTCTTTCGTAAGTCTTCTCTTAAGATCTTAGCCTTTTCATGGCGGACGGGCAGCAACTTAACAGTTCTTATGTACCGAGGAAAGAGTGCAAAACCGTGCGTGTGTACTGACAAAAGACAACAAAGGGTCTGTATTCTATACTTCATAGAAAACGTTTCAACAACAAGTGTTAGGCACTCAGTAATGCGTGGTTGCTGTATCTCTGGGCTACTCATTTAACTCGGATTTCCCCGCCCCAAGATGACGATGAAGCAGGGCCGGTCTCGGGAGGGGGGCCTTAACATGGCAATAAGCTAAACAGCCTTGCTAGCTATGCATGCAGAGCCTACAAAAAGGAAATGAAAAAATAAAGGCCCATAAACTCCCCAGGGTTGGCAAAGTTCCCAGCCAGGCAATACAAAATGAAGAGCCTAACGTCTTGGTTCCTCCCCTCCCTCCCCGACCCCAGGGCCGTGGCCAGCGCTGTTTGTCACCTGGCTGGCTGTCACACGGGGCCTTGCGCTCTAAGCTCAGTCACCGCTAGTGACGTCAATGACTCACCTATTTTTAACCCTCGCGCTACGCAGTTTTTGACCTGTCGTCTTAAGTGCTGATCCTGTAGCTTGTGAAATAACAACTAAGCTGCGCTTGGCCGGGCCGGCTGTCTCAAATGGCTGCTTCCATTGGGCTCAAATGGAAAGAAAAGAATTTGGGAAAGGGGAGGGTTGGAGCAAGGAACTCGGGCTGTATTCACAAGTATGATAAACAAGTATGAAAGCAGGCGCGGAAATGGCGCAATAGAGGCAGGGTACAGTTTGATTGTCCATGAGTGACTCACGCAGCCGCGGTTACAACAATATGGTGTCGCTTCTCGATTAAATTCCAGCTGTGCCAAAACGCTATCTTCCTAAACATCTTCACTAGAGGACTTGTTCAGAAACAATTTGATCAATTTTTTTTTTAGGAAAAGTATGTGCGGTTAGAGCTTGTTTGGAATGACACACAGTGGTTTTCTGCAAGTCATGCGAATCGGGTGATCGTCATAGAGTCAGTTCTGTGAATGGACCTTTCAAAAACTATGACGTAGGACGTTCTGCACTCAGTTCTCAAGATGACCGAATTTTTATTCAAATCTCTGCAGGCAGATATTTATTTGAATCCCTTGCTTACTCGTGAAGCTGCCAACAAAATAGCTTGAGTCATTGCCCTCAGTTCACAAAACCGAGGGTTTATTCAAGTGTGAAAGTAGATATATCTAGTCCTTCCAGCTCAAAAACTTACTAAAATTGTCTCATCCCGTTTTCCCCCTTAATCCATTTCTCCAATAATATGAGTTTTATGAGAATCTAAGGGATTCCTCAATCTGAGGACGAGTCATTACGTTTCCAAAACTTCGTCTCCTAGTCAGTTATGTCTATAGTTGACCATGCATTCCACAAACCCACAGAACTACCACATTAAGATCATTTTACATGCCCATGTAGTCGTTAACTGATCAGATGAAATCACTGTTGGCGTTCCATATCCTCCCCCCTCTCCCTTTGTCTTCACTCTTATTCTCCTCCCCAGAAAAAAAAAAGGTCGCCTCCATGCCATTGATTTACTCCCCGGTAGACTATTTTCCCATCTCAAGCTATATCTCAAGCACGACAGATTGTGGCTGTGATGTACGTAATTCAGTATACTCTACTCTACGGCAAGATGCCTAAACAGATATGGAGGTTTATACCTGTTTTCACCTGTTGATCCTCTGACGGAGCGGGCAGGGCAAACGCACAACGACAGCGACACACGCACATCTCATAGACAGCAGTGGCTGTCGAGGCTTTTAGAGCATAAAAAGACGCCATGACAGCGATATCAGGCCAGCAGCTTTCCGGGACACAGGGGTTTTCAGGACAAAATCTCAGTGCAGCCCTTTTTTTGCATAGCTTTGTACAACATCTACAATTCCTTCTGCAGATACAGATTATTATTCATATGAATTTTGGCAGAACTGCGTGAAATAGTTGGACCGCATTCCCTCTCCCTTCCCTTGTTGGTTGCTTGGATTTTCCAACCTTGAGTTTGAGAGTGGCAGTTTTCAACAAGACCTGGCACAGACTTTTTCCACACGAGCTTCTGCAAGCTGTGCATAGTGTAAAGTGCACTTTGCCTCTGAGGCCTGACGCTGCAAGGACCCGTCGGCTCACACCTCCATTTCAATCTGCCGTGCCTGTCTCCCTGACGACTGACGTGGCGATACTGCTGTCGGTCCATATCTGAGAGTGAGAACGACAACTGACATAACCGTAATAAATGTTACCATCTCTGACTATTCTTTTCGGAATGAAAGAGAAGGAATGTATTGCTTTCCGCTTCCCTGTTCAATCCCTCCTGTTCTCAACATTCCCCACAGACATGCGCGACATATGACAAAGAGTAACACAAACGGACCTCTACAAAAGGGAGAACTAGAAAGTGAAAATAAACAAAATTCGGTCAGTACAATTCGATCTTACGTTACAGTTGCTATATTCCACCCCTCTACAGTTATACTATCTATCTTTGTCTGGTCTTAAAAAGACACCTCCGAACTTTCGGCGACCTGCAATGACCAGTGTGACATGCAAGTAACTCTGCAGTTGACCAGTGCGCAGGTGGACGTATAGGTAAGATGCTGAGCTATGGACAGACAAACCGCCGCCACATTACAAGGCCAAAGCCATTACAGTTACAACACAGCGCGGGAGAGCACCATAATGTGCAGCGACCACTGGTGGCGCAGCGGCAGGTATGGCAAAGCAGGGCGTGGTCCTATCGTCAACAAGGCAGGCAGGCAGTCTCATCGCCACCACTCGACAGCAAGCTCAGGGAATATCGACCTGGCTGGCACTCAAAAGTCTTCCTAGCTGCCTTGCGTCTCCCTATTGCCTCGGTAAAACCATGCTATACCTCCTCTATCTATCACTCTAGTTCTCCGGGTAGTGTTTACGATAAACACATACTATCAGAGCTAACCTTCTTTCTCCTACCCATCAATGAAACCGAGAAGAAAGTCGCAATCAATTTCAAGACAAACTTACACGCAAAAAGATGACGTCAGTGTGACCAAAAAAAATTAAAAATTGAAAATGTTTTATTTATTCATTTTACTTAATTCCAGTCACCCCAGGAGGCCTAATGCGTCATCGACACTGATTCTGCATTGAAAAAACTGTTCGGCCAGAAATGAATGGAACATTTTGTGAATTCGCTCCTTGTGCAATGCAATACAGAAAACCCCAAACATCGTACACCACAGTAAACCATGGTCCTCGTAATGTGTTCTGTAAGTGTATGAGTGGCTATTTATATATTTTTGACTCATATTGTTAATGGACATTATGACATGGTGCGATACCCATTTGGTGCACCATTTCGTAATACAATAGCAAATATTCCTGGCACTTAGGGAGACACTGTGGTCCTTTCATTAAGTTTTAGCTTTCAAGTTTTCTTGCTTCAGATGTATTTTAAAAATTTGACTCATCCTTTTTCACTTTGTGTCGTTATGTGGGCTATATCCGGGTTTGGCGGACAGGGAGAACATGGGAAATGGCACAGACTCGATGGTCGTCGTACGGTTAGAAAAAGGATGGTACGATAAATACATAAAGAAATCCTTGCATTCTATGGTCCTCCAAAAAATCAGTGTTGTGATTTTTCTGTTTATTCTTTGATTCATGCTTCCCCTTCCTCTGTCTCACTGGGGCCCATATGTTGGCGGTTGTCATAGAAAGAGCTGGCGTGATCGCCAGGAACTGTCTGAGCGGGTTATGTGGCATGGTAGACAGAAAGAAAGCAGGAAATAGATCAGATGGAAGCCTTAGTAAACTCTTTTGTAAATCGTTTTCTACTGAACATATATCAGTGAATGATTCATACTTTGATTTCAGTACGTAACACTGCAAATTTGGCTGTGACTAGTAAAGATATATGGTTTGAGGGTGGGGGAGTGGTGGATGTGCTACTTGATTCGTTTTAAATCAGGAGCTCTTTTTTTTTTTCTTCGTAAGTAAAGGATGATTTTTTTTTAACAGTGATGCTGGACAGAGAGAAGGAGAAGAATGGGTTTTCTTTTTTTTATTTCATTATTTTCATTTTAGTTTACATTATTTTGAGCCAATAGTCTTCAGAAAATGTGCTCTTAGGGAGGTGGCTGGAATCAAAGAATTTATGAGTATCTATATGAGTAGAGTGGGAACAGAGGGTGGGGCATTAAAAACCCATCACTTGACCAACGTGGCTGACCCCCACATGATAATGTGTCTGGAGCACGTGTCGCGACAACCTGTTTCTCTGCGCGGTTTAAGACATTCACTCATGACTCAACAGTGTCCTCGAGTACTGGCCGGCTCCACTGAGGTTATTTTGGGGATCAACAAGATATGCTATCCACACCAATGATAACTCAGCTAATTCTACTACACGACAGTACTGACTAATGCTACAGATAAGGAATACACGTAGATTCTATAGAAGGCAAGCAGTCAAAAACTCTATAGAAAGCGAGCTCATTCAGGAGTCCAAAAGATATTAGTGACCCCAGTAGTTCTGGATCTCATAATAAATCATGATTATTGTCCGTTTAATCGGCTCAGGCAGATAAAATCCTGGCTGTTTATGAGGGTCTGGCACCCAAGCTACAGAAACGTTACAAGACTTTTGCAGATTCACGCTAGGCACGTGTATTACCAGACACGTGTTTCTGAATGTTGGAGTGAGACCTGCAGGGTCAAGCGATAGCAGGGAGTGGACAGAATAGGATGTTTTGACCTGCAGGATCATGAGATAACAAACAGTGGGTGTTGGAGTGGGACCTGCTGGGTCAGGAAATAGCAGGCAGTTGAATGGACAGGATGTTTTGACTTTGCAGTTAGCCAACTGGATGTCGTAAGACAAGACATGTATGTCACACACTGTGTTTTCTTTACTTGCACAGGTCATTTTCTACATCACACGGGGCTATTCTCTATGTCTCATTAAGTGATTTTCTTTACTTGCTGAGGTCAATTTCTATATCACATTTTGTCATTTTCTTTACTTTGTTATCACTCTCTATGTGTCACAGTAAGTCATTTTCTTTCCTTCATAATACCAAAACGGTCCTCTTATTTCAAATATAGTATTTCCAAAGAAGGCCGATAAAATTGCTAGGTTGGACTTTGAATTTTGGCTTCGACATGGCAATTTCTGCCTCAGTTACCTTCAAGCCAGACATGATAACTTCAGCGTCAGTAGCCAACCAGAAATTTGTGACAAGTCTTTTCCCCTCCCCTCCCCAATCATCCACATCATCGGTCTTTAGCTAAAACTCTAGAGAGTCTACAATCAAATTACAGGTTTGGGGGTGGAGCGGGTATAAGAGATCAAATACAGGGAAGACAGCGAGAAACTAACTAAGCTTATGTTGGGCTAGATTATATAGCTAGATGTGGATTTTTATGACATCCAAACAACTCAAGTACATTACACAGTACACATCGTGACTAACATTTTTTGTTTTCCACTCCAAATACCCGAAGTTCTATTTTAAAACTTATCCATGTCTGATCTAATCAGAGTTATCTAAACGCCTATCTATTTCAGCTAAGATGGCACTGCCTTGCTGCACACCAAAGCTGATAATCTGGCTGTGGTGGTGATATGGTCGACAGATCCAGGAAGATTATTAAACTTCCCACATTTACTCTGCAAAGGACATTACTCTTTTGATTCAAAATAGAAAATTCAACCTAAAGTAATAACATAATACCCCCCCCCTCCCTCCACCCCAAACAACCTCCCTCCCTACACCCGTGTTTGTGTGTATATGTGTTGCTATTATTATTTTGGGAAAATTCCTGAAAACTAAAGTAATAGAGACACAAACCAAGACCTGTGGGCTTCCAGATAATATTATCAACTCCTGTAGCGGCATCAATTAGTCAGCCGTCCCCATTTAAACACGATTCCCACTTTAACATGACTCATCTTTAAGTGTAAATACTAGAGGGGCTTAAATAACCAACATGTCCCATTATGCTTTTTCCCTCCCTCCTTTTTCTCATAAGGCCAATCCTTCCCTCTTCAACCATATCCTCCGTTCCATATCCCAATGAATATACCATCTGCCCAGTTAACTCATTCATCATCATATTTTTTTCCCTGCTTTTTTGTGCCATTTCCTACCCCCCCCCCCCCCCCCCTTCCCCAATGCAGCGCCAATTCAAACTTTAACTTACTAAGACAACATCGAGATCTTACCTGGAAGAAATCAAGTGACTCGGGCAGGAAGGTTTCTGAAGTTTTGGAGCGAAAGACTGCAAACAAACAAAAAAAAAGAGACAAAATCAAGACTAGGCGAATAGAAAAAAATAGGACACAAAGTAAAGCAAACAGTTTAAAAAGAAACAAAAAAAACTTTGACCTACTTTGCTACCTCGATGACACAAAGCTTACGTCCAATTCTAAATTTAACACTCTGGGGAATTTTACACACGTATGACCTTGTGCAGCAACCACGCCACCAACCCGGATCTGACACTATTGCTGGTTTGTTGTGGGTTTTTTTTTTTTCTTTTCAATCTTTAAGATGTAATGAAATGAATCGCACCACCCATATTACTTTTTTCTATTTCTCCACTCCTCCGCCGCCCCCTCCCCCGCCCCTTTCTGACTTTTTCATTTAATTGTGATTGTTTTTCCTTACCCTGCGATGAACCAGTTGTCCATTTTCCTCCTTTCTAATTATTCTCTTCTTCCTTTTCATTATTTATAATTTGTTTTCTGAATGTTTGGTTAAATCTATCTCCTCCCTATACTGTTGTAATGCACTACCCACTCCATGTCTCATCTTCCTTGCCATTACCCTCAATGCTTACTCCACTGCATCAGTACACACAAACAAAAAGGCTAAATGAATTCTCAGCCATCCATGTCAGGACATTCAGAATACCCACTTGCTTATGTGTATTAAACTCCTTAACGCTCACATGTTAAAAACGGACACCCGCCTTGGACGCACCCCATTTGCGCATAGTCGAGAAAGCCATAATCATGATAATGGCAACTCCATTACTGGGTAATCTAACAAGATCTAAATTTACAGAAAAACCAGAATTCAATTAAGTTCAATCAAAAAGTCTTTTAAAAAAACAACAAAGTATTCGGTAGGACCATTTAAAAAAAAATTATGGACATAAACACATACACATGAACAGACATATTGCATGTACATTAACTCATTTTGATCTAATAGTGGTGGCAGAATCCGGAAGATGAACGGATAGGATTAGGTAGGACATGATAGGGTATGAAAGACAAGGATATGGTGGGATAGGATAAGATAGGGCATGATAGGATAGGATAAGATAGAGAAAGATATTAAAGATAGTGCACATTGAAGGTATCACACTTGATAGTTGTAAGTCACTACTCACGTTTTTGCAGGACGTTGCACTTGCGGATGTAGACACAGGTGAGGGACATGATCTGGAGCTGTGAGAGCCGTTGTCTGGATGACTCCGGCAGGGGGAGTAAGTCTCTCATGGTGCCGATTTCAGCGTTGATCTGATCTCGGCGCTGCTTGGATGCACCTTTGTTGGACCTGACAATCAAAACAGAGTAAATCAAATCAATTAGACCCGTGAATAAGACTCAATTGTTCAAGACTACTACATTACATTCAATCAAGAAAGAAAGTACGAAAAATGAATCAACAAATTAACAAGACAATAGTCGAATTGTTTTGCTATCGGGAAATTACGCTTGCTTTGTCTTGTCAATCCTTGAAAATCAGCCAACGAAGAGAGAAAGAAATAGAAAGAGAGAGATGGAGGGTCGAGAAGAAGAATGAAAGAATCTAACTCGAGAAAGGAAAGGACGTGGGGCAAGAGAAATAAGCTGGAAGCAAAGCGCGTAAGAGAGAAAGAGAAAGGAAAGACAGTTGGTCGATTTGATAGCAGAATAGTTGATGCAACCTCTAACTTTGTTTCCACGAACATTAATGATATAATGAAATCTTAGTTCCCTTTGCGCTATTTTTTTTGTCTTTGACGACGGACAGCAAAATGCGTAGTTTACTTACAAGTACAGCAGGCATTCCGCGACAGCCGACCTGAATTCGTCATTTAAATTGTTGTCAGTGACGCATAACATAGTCTTCATTCGGGATCTTTGCCACTGAAATGCAATGCCCAGCCAACCTTCTTGCCGGTCTGATGTTTTAGCAGGTTGAGGTTAGGGGAAAAGAAGTAGTGAACAGACACACACCGAAGCTCCGTCGAGAGATTAAAACCCTGTGCCAAAGTCAAGGGCGTTCTATTAAAACCATTGGGGGCCCAAACAAGTTCTATTTTAGGAGGGCCTGAACAAACAGGAAATCAGTCTAATCTGAAAACGGCCTTCCCAAGGAAGATAAAAACTGCAATGTGTCAAAATCTGACACTACCCCCCCCCCTTCCCCCCTCCCTGCCTCACTAGTTTCCCCTCTGCTTATCTCCTTGAACCCAGTCGTCTGATCAAACTTTAGTTTACCAGTGAACTTCTCCTCCCTGATCATATCGTGTGCTACTGACAAACTTTTTGATTTCTTAAACGCCGATTAAACTGATGGTTCTGGGCCTATTTCACTTTGCTTCTTCCCTTTTTTTTCAAACATTTATTTGACCATATACATATATCGTCTAGATTCACAAATAAGATTTAAATAACTACTGGCTGATAGAATTTCTCTTAATTTTAAACGCCAAATCGTGTCGTCTTTATTTTGATTTTTCTTTCTGGTGAAGATGCTATTTCACCGTTTTAGGGCTACTACATAGAGTTAACCAGCCATTTTCTTCGTGAGGCTGTTTCTGATCTATATACTTTTAGGGGATATGTATGTGTTTGCTGTACGGAGAAAGGGCAGTTCACATTGTACAGAACTTGAAAGAGAATGAGACTCCAAATCTCTACTTGATGCTCACTCGCTGTTTATTTTCTCCTCTTCCCTCCCCATCTCATTCAGAACACATTAGTTCTCAATACGATGACGTGTTCATGAAATATTCATGTGTATACTGACTTCTTCAGTGAGACAACACTAAGCTACGGCTACCGAAGTTGAACGCCTTTTTAACTTTAGCTGTCGCAATCACTCTTCCTTTTCTCTCTCTCTCTCTCTCTCTCTCTGTTTTGCCTTGTACGCTCGTTACTGACATACATTTTCTTAGACCTGCTCCAAATTGGCTTATCGGTGACGAGAGCAAAGACAAAATCAACAGCCCTTATAATCCAGGGCGTCGTGTGAGCAGCAGCAACAACAACAACAACAACACTGCAAAAATCTATCGATTAGCATTGTTAGCTGTCAGCACAACTTGGGGGTCTTTATTGATCTACCTCTCCCGCCGAGCTCAATGAGTTTTTGCCACTCCTTTCGAGGATTCTCAAACTGTACCTTTTGTCTTCCAGACAACGAGCAGAAGAGATGTCTACACAATTATTATGACTATGGCTGACTTGGGTCAAATTCGGAGACGCTGCCCTTAAATAGCAACGATTTAAGCACATAACAGTGAATGCTGGCAGATAATTACTTGCTTATTATTACTGTTGTTATGGGATAGAAGGGAAAAAAGAAAGGCTGAGACAGGAAAATGACTGAGGAAAAGATTGAGAAACAAAGATGGATGAGGTTTTTGGTAGCAGCTGGAAGGAAAAGTCCATGGCTGCTTAAAAAGACCTGAAGATTTCTGTACTTGCAGGCATTTTTCAGACAAAAGCCAGAGGCCATGGATCCTAGATCCCTGGAAACTGGGGAATCTTGAAAGAAAAGAAAGAAAGAAAGAAAGAAAGAAAGAAAGAAAGAACATGTTTGGTGCCCCCACTATCGTGCCCAGCTTTCACATCTACCTCACGTATAAACCCAGGAGGATTTGTTCCAGCTATCCATGCTACGCAAATCAGCAATATTGCGAAAACGTAATACATGTATTGGTACATTTCCTTTGCCCCAGAAACCCTAGTTTAACGATTTCTTTCACTGCAATGACAAATTGGACTAATTCCATCTCACTCCTGAGCTGTGCCAATCCTTCTATCTATTCTTTTTTACGTTGTTGAACGTTGCAGTAACAAGCACGACAAAATGTCACATTTCTCTTACCAAATCCTATGGAAATCCTCCAGATGAAGATTTTTCCCCCAGCCAAAATCTGCAAATCTCTAGTGTAAGTACTACCATGTCAGACCAGCATCTAGAGTTGGACCGGCTCCTTATGAGGCTATTTACTTGTTTCTACATTCAAGAAGTCTGGATCGCCTACAGCTGAACTTGCTACAGAAATCTGCCTTCAAAGTTGTCCATAGACATGAGAATTCTGTCAAAATGAGGCTAGTTCCGTTCTTTATACAAAGTGTCCTAAGTTCGCAAAAAGATGTATTCACTAGAGCTACGTTCAGCAGATTTCATACGCTGTCAATTTCGACGAGCCTTCACAGTGATGTGGGTCCTTCTAGTTTCGTTGTAGTTTTTTTTAACTTATTAAAACTATCAAAACTAGCAATGCCTGCCCTCAACTGCCCTTTCTGTCTCCCAATAGGATGCAGTTCATTTATGTTGGTCAAGCAATCATGACAACTGTTCGTTCAAATGATGCTCATTCTGGACCGATAAAATAATGAAGAAAACATTCTAGAGTTCATACTACCTACTAACCACTATAGCTCTTCATACAACTGTTATGTACCCACATCCTCTTATTTAGAACAAACACATCATTCCTGTGTGTCAACCAACCATACATCACCATGGCTGCTACAGTACTCTGTGTTAATTACCCTACCACCATTGAGAGAATGGGGCTGCCACCTAAACCTTTAAGTTAAAAGTATGCCCCAATGAGCTTATGAAAAACCTCTCATATAAATACACTTCCCTCTCTCCACCCAGCTCCCATCCTCCCCTCCATCCTCTTGCCTGGTAGACAGCAATAAAGCATCGGTACATAGGAGTGTAAGAAGGTGGAAATGGGGACAGTGCGTCGTTAGTGTTGCCTATACTCAAATCTCATTGCGGTCTTTCTATCTAATCTATGAGAAACGTGCGGCCAGGGAGAGGAAGGAAGGGCAGGGGCGGGAGACAGGCAATCATGTACTTGAGCCAGTGCCGGTGATATGAGCCCTAACAATGGGCCCGTCGTGATAAGCGCAAGGTCAACGCAAGGTCAGTCCGCACTAATAATGGCCATTGATACACAGCCATCTCCCCTCATTACTGTAAGCCTTTTAGCAGTTACCCTTACGGTTATATAACATGTTTCGGATGTTATGATTTTGTCATTGGGTCTAAATGAAATCCAATATATCATAATCGCCAAATAAAGGGGGTGGGCTGGGCAAGCACAATATGGGTAGAATGAGTCGCAGTAAACCACGGATAGGGTGACTGCAAATTTTTAAAAGCAAAATAAAGCCTCCTGCAACTGGTATTCCAGTGTTACCGCCACTCGACACCCACGAACTCGTGCTACAAATTCTGTAAATCTCTTACTGGTAATGTTCTCAACATTTCAATGTCTGGTAAGCAACTAATGATGTTCCATAACTAACACTGAATAGCTAATGATGCTCGCCATTTAACTTTCAAAACAGTGATCACAATTCAACTCGAACTGACTTACAACTCAACTGTGTGGTAATTTGAAACTCAATACTTAATAATGCCTGATAATATATCGTTCAAAGACAATTCTATTCTGTAATCCAGACAGTTAAATCGCCATTCTGTCTGACCTAAAAGACGACGAAGATGGTCGATCACGATAGTGACGGCTTACGTCACAGTGATAAGGAGTGGACGCTGGTCACATCAACTGTTCGGTGGCCAGAAAGGACCAAGGCCTCTACAATATATTACATGAACGTAGAAGGCGTTGAACAGACCGATACACTGTGGGCAAGAACGGTATGATGAAAGTGACACTAGAGCAAGTGTATGAGTAAGTGCTGGTGAAGTAATGTATGGTTTTAGAACAGCATACCACTTAATGTGTATCAAACTGACAACAATTTTTCAAGTATATCAGTTCATGTGTATGAGTAAAGCCCTTATAAATTCATTGACAGGGCCAGGCCATGGGTTTTCCTATACTTCCGCTTACAATTTGTGAGTAAATTCAGCCATATTTTGTTTGTATAAGGCTTTGTGTACAGAAGATCAAAGCCCATAACCCCCTCCCCCCCCCTTTTTTTTCCTTAAAAAAAGAAGAAGCCTTTCCCAGAAGAGAATACGCTGTGTTTGCTATTTTAAAGTAGTTTTGCTATTTTTAAAGAAGTATCCGCCTTTGCCCCTCCCCCCCTTCCCCCAGCGAACGTTGCAGTTCCCCTCAAAACCCTAAGCTCATGTCAACTGATTCTACTCTTCCCACTTCCCATACCCCCTCCGTCTCCTCTTTCTATTTCAGACTATGTCTGACATACTGGCCAGGTACAGGGGATGGTCGGGAGGACAAGTCTGATGACCACTGACCACTATACTGACTGACTGACTGGCTACTGGATGGCTAAACTGTCCATCAGCCAACAAATAGGACACAGAAAACGCCAGAGACACGGAGGTAGATGGGATACAGGACAAGTTGAAAAAGAAGAGCATATCAATGATTTTGGGGAGTGACCACTAGGATGAACATTCTTAGTAAGAGTTGTATGAACACAAGGACGGCAAAAGGTCTCATGATAATAGAACTCGGCAATTTTAACTTAGAATACGGTAACTTTAACCTAGATATATTTTATAAAATTTACATCCAGTTGGTAAAACGTCAATGATAACAGAGGTAAAAACAACAACAACAACAACAAAAAAATCCACAAGCATCCAGTACTCAAAAACCGTGGTGAAAATGCTAAAATGGAAAGATCTGTGGAAAGTGTAAAATCGAACTCTGTACAATCGTGAATGACCTGTGTTGCCCAAAGACATCACTCCCATAGTCGGAAATGTTTGAATTCGGTATATGTATCCGCATCATAAACATTCACAATAGATTTCATGACATCATAGGCCGTTTATGATTCCAGTAATGATAAATATGGGATGACGGAAAAGAAAGATTGATTGAGCAGAAAGAGGGCGGACACTGAAAAAAAAAAGGGGGGGGGGGGGATGAT
>JBCEWB010024061.1:0-14752 GCA_039654565.1 Peronia peronii | reverse complement strand
TGAGGCATATTCTGTTCAACGTTTTGGTTCTGCTGTAAAGCGCTTCGAGCCCTCCAGGGGTGAGGCGCTATATAAATTTCCTTTATTATTATTATTATTATTATATTAGGTCTCTGTGTAAAAGTATTGTTTGAAGAGAAAGAGAGAATGATAATAATAGATGGCATTTTTATAGCACTTATTCCCGTACAACAGTCGCTCAATGTTTTACAATCTGTTATTACCCCTGACAGACGACAGAGACACCCACAATCGGGTTGGACATTGAGTTTTACTTTACCGGTTTATCAGCATGATTACGGCTATATTGCGCCTACTCACAGAATGAAGAATTCTCTATTATTATTTTTATCACGTTTTTGTTCCTATTCACTTCTGCCGTTATTGTGATTAATGATGATGATGATGATAATGAAACTTTGGGTTTCCGATATTTTCATCAATTTTGTCTTAATTCTTCATCGTCGTTTGTTTGTTTGTTTATTTTAATGTATTTAGACAACTGTCAATTGACAGTCAATTCTATGTATTAACTCAATTCAAAATTCTTCATATTGTTTTTCAGCTTTTTTTTGGTGCATTTGATTAGTTGCCGGTGGACCATCGTCTTAATTTTAAGACATTTTTCGTAAAATAATGATGCTGATGATGGTGATACGTGATGAACTGCCCTGTCGAAGAATCAGATCGATTTGGTTATTTGTTGACATTAAAGTATTTACTAAGCTCCTGGTTGAGAGTCGCTGTCTTGACATTCAAGACAATCATATAAAATGGTACTGATTATGATGATGAAGAATATAACCTTCTCTTGATCGGTGAACGAAGCATTCCGCGATATTGTAATTTCTTTTCATGTTGTCTAACGTATTCACAACTTTTTTTTTTTTCGCTTTGTTGTCCTGGCAAAGAACCAAGCAGGCCTGCTTTTTTTTTCTTCTCAACAGGATCTGGTGTTCTGGCTAACCGTGGGGATGCACCACATACCACATACGGAGGATCTGCCAGTCACGACCTCCACAGCGACAAAAATCGGCTTCTCCTTGTCGCCGTATAACTATTTCCCAGAATGTCCGTCCATGGGTTCCCGTGACGCCATACGAATTGAGTACAAAGATGAGGACAAGCCCGAGGAGGGCGTCAATTTGATAACGTACAGTGAGAGGCAAGGGACGTGCACTGTGGAGGATTCCAACTTAAAGAGTCAATTAGAGAAAGACCCGGATATCGCTTTGAAATCGAAAAACCCAATTTTGGTGCTTACGTGATGAGCTTTTCTCTTGTCTTATGTTGTACTGTTACTAAGTGTTCGACCCGCTCAAACCAGATTTAAGCCGGAAACATATAGTCCGACAATCCGACAAAAATCGGCCACAAAGTCACGGATTGGCGTGATGCAAGAAGGAAAATACATGTATAGGCAAAAAGGGACGTTAGACGTTATAATTATAGTCACGTCCGACTATCGCCGACTGGCAGAGGCCAGTAGGAATGGAGTGCGACATGTTCCATTTTTCTTCGACGTGTCAGACGAACTTTGCTCACGTGTCTTAAAACAGACCAGGCGGGAGTACTATCGCAAAAATAGATTTGTTCCGACTAAGTGAACGGCTGGAAATCCCCGTCTAATTTGAAACATTCCAAACTGTTCATTGTCATTGACATAGAAAAACATATAAAAATGCAGGAGACCGGTGACAATTGTTCTCAGACCTCGTGGTGGAGCTGTAACAAACATTAGTGAGTGTTCTATTTTTACCAGAGGGGTGCAAATACTCCAGCTGGGATTTCCAGATTTTTGCTTACTCGAATATGAACTATTAAAACCCCTTTTTTCTTCATCAAATGTTATTTTGATAACAGATTTGAAATCAGCGACCAAAAATTAGACATGGATGCGAAGATTTTGCGATTTATTGACTGTAAAATAGTTTTTAATTTTTTGTTAAAGTTCAACTTTGTAAAAACAGCAACAATAACTACACGCACACACACAGAAATGCCGTCGAAGATGACAGCTTGACGGATTCATCATGTCACTTTTTGTATAGGTTTTTTCCTCTGACAGCCGCCTACCTTTTGGTGGCTGCTAATCGGACGGACCAATATGTTTTCGGCCTTAAGCTTATATACTTACATTAGAGCAAATCAAAAGTCCCCCCTCCCCCCCTCCTCTTCTTTCTTTCTTTCTCTTTTTCAAATTATTATTACTTTCTATTTTCTTTTATATATATTATACTTAGGCCTATGTCTACGGTTCCAAGCTGATACAAAGGAGTCTCTCTCTCCACCATCCTCCTTCCATCCTTTTCCTATATATGTAAACCACAGACGCATTGACAGATTATATATTGCTGCAATATGAAACTGATTAGCTGTGGGTCTGAACAAAAAGATGATTATGATAATTATTGTGTAGAGATGTCTTCAAACTTAAGATATGAACTGTCAACCAATAACTTGTACATGTGCATTCAAGAAAACAAACAGCAATCCAGAGAATCGATCAGTTAAAAATTGAATAAACTGACGGACCTTGCCAAATGTTCAAACTCTGAACTATTCTTCAGAACAACCTGATTATGATAATTATTTTTAATTACTGTCGAATGTCCGTTGCATCAATAAAAACTACATTCAATTATTGCTCTCAAGCATTTTAAGCTTCTACTGGCAACCAGCCTATCAAAAACCAAGATTTGTACCAACACAAAAGCCAGGGGTTCGTGGTTATACTGGCTCTCTCACTTGTAAAATGTTAATAGTAGGCATTTTTATTGACGATATTCGGATCTGACTCGCTCGGACTTCTGATGATATCATCAAAGTTCAGCATGCACCCGTGATCAGAATCAGAGTACCACATCACGATGACAATCCTTGTGCGACGTTAAATAAACCCCTTTATCATAAAATAATAATAGAGCAGCGTTTTTAGTTGCCAGTGATACTGTGACACTCTTTTAGCATTCTTTTTTCTTAGAATAATAGTCTGATGTGTCTTGGGTCAGGCTCTCATAGAGAACTGCCCTTTGTTTATTTTTTAAATTTGGTTTTGTTTTTGTTCTCGCTTTTTTTTTTCAATATTTCAACTCATAAACAAGAGCACAAGCTTGGAGAAAATAAATCATTAGTTATAAGTGTAATAAGGCTGACACTGACAGGCCCATGTGTTGTCTCTCGACCTACAATAGTATGAGTGTTCCTCAGACTTTGTTATCCTCGCACAACTGTACCTGTATTGCTTATTATCCTCGCACTATTGTACCTGTATGAATCAAATTATATATTCTTACATACAAATTTACTAAAATAAACATAAAATGAACAGCTGTGCAGATGTGGAATATTCTTTGCTTATTATTCCTTTAGTCCTCCCTTGAGAACTCTCTAGTCTGTCATATCACTACATGTACTAATTTGTCCAGACCATCTCTGTCAGTCTGTGTGTCCTAGAAACTGAAGTTTACTCTAAAAAACAGTTTCCACAGTTATTTAATTTCTTCTCTGTTTGGCCGGTCAAGTACTAGGATGACTAAATCTTTGAGATTTCTAAGGATCTAAGCAGTCTGAGCAGGTCCTAAATTTATAGACATGTCACTGTGTCAAATCAAACTGCTTCTCTTAACTGATTCCCCTTGTAGTTCATTATGGTGCTGCCAGTTATGATTGTTAGTAAAACTTGATTAAGTGTTTCACTTTCTCACAATATATCTACAACAATTAGAGTCACAGTCAGTGGGCTGTCATACTGAAGTTCATAAAAGCTATGTAAGTGCAGGTACTGGATAACCTGGATCTGAAATATTGATTTTTTTTATATCAGTGAATATTATTGGTAATTATCAGTGCCTATGCACTGCTCATTGACAAGAGTCAGTTTAGAATTCTGCTCACTTTACTATGTAATCAAAATATAGTTGTATCTGTTTGTGATGAGGCTTCTGTAATCATTGAATGAAATGACAGATCACTCATGATCATTGATTAATTCTGTTTCACATCCTTTTAGAATGTGAGGTTCACTAAAACAGCCTCTCAGGTAGAATAGCTAATACAGTGTATAAAAACCCTATGAAAGCAGAACATACAGTGACTTAATAAATGAAGGGAACAAATTCTACTGGTTTGTCATCCTTAAAGGCATTTTATTTAAGAATATCATCACAAACTGTTTAAGCAGTGACTTCCATGATACATGTACATCAAAAAAGTGTGAAATGCCAGGAAACCTGTGTAAATTGTTCCATTATCATTGTGTGAGCAACATAAGGAAATATTTTCTAAATGCCATTGTAAAAAGGACTCAATATTAAACATTACACAGTCGACAGAGCAAAAAGTAAAAACATTTCTTGATTTGTAATGCCCTCCTGAGCAACCTCTTGAAGGAGCTATCACCTTAATTTCAGTTTTCCACTGAAAAGCTGCAAGTCACCATTTGTCTGATTCAGTCAGATCTCTAAGCAAATACATGGCTCAAGTGCATATATTATTATTATTATGTGCATATGTTCAAATGTTTGTGCTTAAGTTAAATTGATTTATCATATAAATATAACATACATACAAATTTTATTAACATACGCATACAAAATGTAATCAGGATAAGTTTGATAGTGAATGCTAAAAGTGACATAACATTTCAGAGCATTGGATCTCCTTCCTCTTCAAGAATGCTATCTGTAGTGTTATCTAAATTTTTGTGCTTGGCATCTCCATTCAGACTTGACCTCTCTCTATCAACACTGACATTATGATTAATACTGGGCCTGGGAGGTCCATACCTTTTGGTGACGTAAGGCTTGGCAACCACTAACATCAGTAAAAACAAAAGAGATGTGATGAAGGCTTGAAGTGTCATTATGACTGGGAATGACATGGGTGAAATTTCTTTCATGCTGACTCCTAACAACATGGGGTCCACCATAGCACCGAGTGAGGCAAAAATCATGGCACAGCTGGTGACATGTCCATCAAACTTCAACAAATTGGCGTCAGCCCAAGCAAATCCACCGCCAAACACAGAGGACTGAGATAACGCCAAAATACCTGTACAAATCCAAATCATTATGTGAATTTTATAATGAGCACAGATTGTGAAGAGGGTCATAGAAAGAACCATTCCTATAGTGCTAAGCAGTAGAACTAAGCTGATATTCACACGATGCACAAGGATCACCATGACGAATTTTGTTGCTGTCGAAGATCCCCAGTAAAGGGAGGAAACCTTAGCCCCATCCTCTTTGCTCCAGTTAAGATGGCTGACCACAAACACAGACAAGTACATAGGATATGAATCATCAACAGTTGTGTAAAAGAAATAAAATATGCCTATAGTTCCCATTAATATGATATACATTTTCAAAGGTAATCTTTTTTTAACATGCTCTGCACTGGATTCGTCCTCAGTAACTTTGCGTCTAACAGTCCTCCATGTTTTAACATAGAGAACACAAAACGGAATGGTGGAGACTAAAATAAGGATTCCTGATATAAGATAAGCATAATGAATATTCGACTGATAGTTCTCTGAATAGGCTGCATTTTCTTCTACACTATTGTTGTATGAAAGATCCAAATCTGTACTGGAATTGCTTGTATTAGCTGTCATATCGGAACTCAAAGACTCCTGGGGCTGATCAATCTGTAAGTTGTATGATGGTATTAAGACATCTCCACTTGTTTCATTGAAGACTGTCGTGATATTGTGCTCAGTGCCAACTGTGTCAGTGAAATTTTGAGCACCAGCTTGAGATGCCGTATCATTGGGTTTTGGAGATAAAAAAGGTTCCACAATCAATGGTCCAATGATCCCTCCTAAAGAATAGGCAAAGCTCAGAAACTGCATGGCTGAATCACTGTTTCCCTCCCAGGCATGCACCTCCTCTGTGTTTACAGCTGAAATATGAGACAAGTAAAATAAGGCATGTCCATCTTATTCCCTATAAATTCAGCACTCTTTAAATTTTTCAAACATTAAGGTTGCCGGCCACTACAATATCTAGTACAAAATGTGGAGGCTGATTGCAACTGCAAGTGAACTTTTACTAGATATCTCTATTTTCAGCATGTTTAATTACAGGAAAAGTGAAAATATGCCTTTTCAATAATATTTACAACACATCTACAAATGCAACCATTAAAAAAACAGCGCTGACTATTTGGGTCTACTGGTACAGCAAGACCTGGAAGTCTCCGGCGGTAGGTGTCATGCTGCAAAGGGACATAATTCTCTATCAGCGTGTAAAAAAATTTATTGCATTTATATAGTTATAAGCATAATGTGCCAGGGGACTTTTGCTGCATCTGTTTGCCAGGTCTGAGCTCCCGGGACTAGATCTATTTGCACCAAAAGCCCATATAATCAATCCATAAAAAAAAAGACATATGGAAAAAAGCTGTAAATTTATAAATCCTTTTTGCATATCAATAGAAAGGCCTATAAAAGAAAGAAGAGAAAAGAAGACACATGAAACTGCAAAAATGTATAGTCAAGAAATCAAGTACTCATCTACAGTTGCCATCTTAAGTTAAAACCTTTTATTCATTGTGTAATGGGAATCAAACAAAATTACTACTATATGGACCAATCATATACCTAGCATAAGCAATGATTAATTTTGACACTACATATTAATATGGTCTGGTTCTTCAACATCACCATTGCATTTTCCTCTTTTTGATAATAAATAATGTATAACATGACACTTTTCATAAACTGAAAAAAAAAAAAATTCATTATTCTCAGAAATTCAATTAGAATTTCTCCAACATGCTGGGAAGAAATTACGTATATGTTAATATTATCCTTACTTGTCTCAGTTATAGCCCAGAACACTGAAGGTAGGCCACTGACTAGTAACATCAGGACAAAGTTGGCACACCAGGGAGTCAGGACTTGAAGGATGGAACTGATAATCATGGAGATGATCACCAGGATAGTCTTCACCGTGAATCTGTGAGGAGATGGAAAGAAATAGTTTTAAACATGGAAGTGAAGTATAACTCTGACAGCAAAGCAGAACAGAAGGATAGGAATAACAGAGTAGAAAAAGATCTGCAAGATAAGATAAAGACTAGATAAGATGACATGACATAACATCAGATAAGGTGCAGCAAAGTAAGACATGTAGATATGGTATAGTAAGGTAAGACAAGGTAAGGTAAGGGAAAGAAAAGTAAGACAATGTTAAGTAAGGGAAAGAAAGGTAAGACAAGGTAAGGTAAGGGAGAGGAAGGTAAGACAATGTTAAGTAGGGAAAAGAAAGATAAGGTAAGGTAAGGGAAAGAAAGGTAAGATAAGGTAAGGTAAGGTAAGGGAAAGGAAGGTAACACAATGTTAAGTAAGGGAAAGAAAGATAAGACAAGGTAAGGTAAGGGAAGGAAAGGTAAGATAAGGTAAGGTAAGGGGTAGAAAGGTAAGACAAGCTAAGGCAAGGAAAAGAAAGGAAACTGAAGGCAAAATGAGATAAGGGAAGGGAAAGAAAGGGAAGAAAAGAAGGAAAATTAAGAATAAAAAAAAAAGAAAAGTCTTATACAATTAAGTAAGGTCAGGAATGGTACAAAAAGGAAAGGCGTGACAACATTTATTGAAACCTAGACATTCATGATAAATGTGTAATGAATGTCTTGATTGAAGCACAATGTGATGTTAGTGGTAGAAACATAAGTAATATTATCACACCATTCCACTACTTCAAGTATTTCTAACAGTGATGAGGTAATGACAGTCTCACGACAATAATGAGAAACACAGCAAAGATGACAATAAAAATGATAATCTACAAAAAAAACAAAACAAAAAAAAACAACAACAAAGAAACATGCACAAAAAATGCACTTTTCACAAAGTGGCTGAGAAAAGTGTCTTAGAAAACATAGAAAGCCTCCTCACAAGAGTCTTTGACATCTTTTTCCATCAGCTCTGCTGTGACAGGCTGATTCCGGTAATTTTAAACTTTATTTTATGTACATGCATACAATTCTGGTAGCTTTCACACTGCAGAAACACCTCACAAAATCTTTTGAGTTTTGATCTTTTTGGCTTGGTTGTGGACTGAACCCGAGTAGTAACTAATTGTCTTTAGCTTCTTATTTTCTTCCACTCAGGTGCTTGACCGATCTCCAACCCATATGCCCATTACTACTACTACCAGCATGATCTCTGTCATAAAACAGCAGACAATAAAACATCAGGAATCACAGTGATAACAATTACAAAGATTTAATATTAGAACATAACCATAAAATAACATAACAAATGACATACAAAGTCACAATTACAATAATGAAATTGGGATGAACATAATCATGAATATAATATAGCAAATAAAATAGCAAATCATGACACTTACAAAGGTTGCTCTGACACAGATCCAAACAAGTTTAAAACTTTGGCATTCCAACTTTATCAGTTTTCATTCTTCAAATTTGCTGTTTCTTTATTTTTATACATTGAGCTCATTACTAATTGACTGTGTCCCGTAATTCAAGACATTTTCGCAAACAATTACAGAAATGAAAATGATGCCAAGGCAGAAACTAAGTAGTTTTTTTTTAAAAGAAAGAATATGCCATTCTGATGTGAATTCTGCATTTCATCCTGACATTAGATATGTCATTGAGAGTGTGACAGAAGGTCGTGACTCTTCATCCATTGTTAACAACATCACATTCAACACTTTTTAAATTGATATTTTCTTTTTTCTCCCTCTATGGATACCTTTAATTCATCTAATTTTTACTTTCCATCAAATTGTGAACATAAATAATTCAAGATGCAAAGAAAACCAATTTTACAATCTCTTCAGTGTTGAAGGTGATGATGTGAACAATGGACAAAGGATCATGATCTTCTGTCACAGTCTCCAATATTGTCTCTCTGTGCTCAACGCAAATAAACATAACAATTATCTATTATAGCCTTGCTCCAGTGTACAGGCATGACCAAATTAACATCAGACATAAAAAATACATGCTCTTGTGGCTGTGTAGGATGAAACAATTGCTAATCAGCTCCTCAAATTAACCTGCCTTCTTAACCGTAGAAGTGGCTAGGGACTCTATAGAAATATTTAAGAACTGATTAACTTACTAAGGCCTGAAATCTGGACCAACTAATTACATGTATTATTCCCTGAGCCTGCAGGGGTTTGTGGGGATTTTTAAATGAACTTCTGGAAAGCGTTTCTTTTTTCTTTAATGAAATTATGAAATTTTGAATAATCTTTCTATTTGAAAACAAAATAGCATGTTGTCACATATCTCAGTCCATTTTGTCATCTTGGTCAACAAGATAAAGGTAAATTTTGATAAGAAAAAAAAAAATACAAGTACACAAACCTCGCCCCTTCCCCCCCCCTCCCCCCCGCACCCGATGCAATAACTGCCAAGGATCCCTATAAAGGGATATGGTTCTAGTTATTCAACATCAGCCTACGATCCCATAAAATACAGTGTTTGGCTATGAGTAGACGTCCAATTTGATAAATCTAAATTAATCATTTAGCAACTATTACAAAATACAATTCCATATTGAGATACTGATGTCATATTACCACTCAGACCTAACCTGACATTTTTTGAAGATGTATAAACATTTCCTTAGATATATTCACACTCCAGCAGTGGGCCTATCTTGTGACATTGTAGGCCTCTCTTGTGACATTCTAGATTTATCTTGTGACATTTTAGGCCTATCTTGTGACATTTTAAGGGTTTAATCCTACGTATGTCAACAGAAATTGCTGAGGTATCAGCCTTTCCAAGAAACCATTAAAATTACTAAAAATTCAAGTTTAAGAAATATCAGTTTAAATTTTAAGACAATACAATACAAGTGCCATGCCTTTTTTGCACTGTGTCCGTTTTCAAGAGAAATTCTAGTGTAAAGTATGATGAGCAAGTTTCTAAGCAGATCAGCCTCTTGATACTTCTAAGATTAAGGGAAGAGAGAAAACTGAAATGAAAGTGTAGACAAACCAGTGACAAAATATAGAGACAGAGCTAACACTTGGTGCTGCTCAAAAGTGCAGACAGTGGAAGAAAGACAAGAAAAAGGAATTAACATCAAGCACACCAAGGAAAACATGATATAAAACTGAGAAAGAACAATGACCAAACCCAGAGAATGAAAAAAAAAAGAAAGAAAGAAAGAAAGAGAAAGAAAGAAAGTGAAGGAGAGAAAGAAAGAGACAAAAAGGGTGTGAAAGATACGGAAAAAAAAAGACTGAGAGAAAGAAAGAGAAAGAAACAAAGATAAATAAGGAAAAAAAGAGAGATGGAAAGAATGATTGAAAAAACACAAAGAAAGAAAGCAGGAAAGGAAGAAAACAAAGAAATAAATAAAGTGAGACAGACAGAAAGAAAGAAAAAAGAAAGAGAGAAGGAAAGAAAGAAAGAAAGAAAAAAGAAAGAACTAGAGAAAGAAAGAAATATAAAGAGACAAGATATATATGAACATATGAAAGAAAATGAACCAAAATTTGACTTACTACTCAAAATATTTAACAATAATAGTAGCAGCAATAGTAACCACAACAATAATGTACTTCATAAGGGACTGGAAAGACTTAAAAAGACCATGGATACATGGCAAAAGTCTTGAGGAGCACCTAATCAAGGAGTTAGGCATCCGCATCTCAATGAAAATGACATGAGTTCGAATCCTACTGGGAGAATAGGAAAGATGAGAATCTGTTTTTTTTTTGTTGTTCAATGGCTCAAGGGTCCCCTGGGAAGTCCGAAGCTTTATGTTCATGGAAATCTGAAAAAATATTTCGGAGGTCCCAGTGTACACTATTCATATGAAGAACCTGTGGCAGTAATAATCAGATGATGACTACGTGGAGATGTCACTGTCCGGGCAGGATTTTGAAAACTCCAAAAGTTCTATCCCAAACTTTCTTCTGAATGAACTGGGTAAGCATCTGAAAATTTGAAGCTGAGATAATCCCACTCTTATGACTAACATACTAAAAAACTAAGTTAACACTGCCATGTAATATGGAATAAAGTAAAAGCCTTACCTGCTGTAGATGGCACCAACCACCAGGGAGCCGGTCATGTACCCAAAAGCATGAATGGTGAAGTAAAAAGAACCTTTCTCCACGTCCACCCCTGATATCACCTGCAAGTCCAGGAAGGATGGGCCTTTCATCGACATGATCAAGCCCTGAACAGACATGAGGATATGGGAAGAGAAAAAAAACAAAAACAAAATATCAATTGTGAAATAGAAATTACTATGCCAATTCCTTGGTACAACCTAGAAACAAGTTTTTAAAAATGGACTCTTTTTATATGAATGTCTGCACATAAATAGATAAACAGACAGACAGACTGACAAATGGACAGCCAGAAAGAATAGACAAATAGCCATACAGCCAATGGCTAAATAAACCATAAGACAAACAGACAGACAGTCAGACAGTCAGATACACAGCCAGGAAGACAGAAAGATCGGATGATCGATCGATTTGTGGTCATTTGTAGTTACGTTTGCTAATTGATTCTCTGTTTTTTACCAAAAAAATGATCACAACTGAAATGGAAATGACCCTTATTGTCTCTTTATTCAATGCACTGCTCGTTTCCTCCTGTCTTGGAAAATTTATACTTTTTCATGTCCTCTTTCTCCCCGCTGTCACCTTCTACCCAGTCAAAAATCCTTCTTTTCGCATTGGGAATAAAACTCCTAGCATAATTCTTGACATAATATGATGAGTATTCAGACAAAGACTACATACTACATTGTAAAAACAAATGTATAGATAAACAATGATCCCTCAGTCACGTGACCAACCTTCCAATACCTCATCAGTTAATAAAACACCCTTCCTGGTAATTTCAAAAGACAAATTCTTATCTTATGAATAGTGGCAGATATAAAGAACAAAAATATTCCAATTTATCACAGTCCAAGCAATCGATCTAGATCTGTATTCAAGGCTGTTGGGCCTAGGCCACATTACAAGAACTACCCTCATCCTTAAAGCAATAACACTCACTTGTTAATTTAAATTAGACATTCTTCTCACAAAGCAAGGGATATCTGAATAATTTAAAGCTAGTTAATGCATGGAAGAAATGCTATTGTATTACACTATAGGAATCAAAGTAAAATACTCTTTTCACTTCACTCTTTGCTAGCGATATACATAAAACATCACAGGGGAAACGCTTTTTCAGCAACTGCTGCAATGTCACCATATCCTATCTATTTAATCAGAGTTGACAGGCATCAAGTATTGTCAAATGGCAAGCCTCTTCAACCTGAATTAATGCCTTGCTATACTCTTTCTCTCCCTCTCTCTCTTTCATTCATTAACTGTATATTTTTCCTTCTTTCTCCTCAGTTCACCTTTTAAAAATCTCCATCTGCTCAGTATTTAAAGAAGATTGTATTTCCAGCTGTAACGTAATTGACTAAACTTTTTCTTTTCTTTATTTTTTTAACCCCTTGGAGTTTCAGTGGTGTTCTTTGTAATAATGGCTGTTTCGCTGTGTCAAATACACATTGGCCTAAAGTTTAACAGCCTATGGTATATCGTAGTTAAGTAAATCATGGAGTAGTTGTTTTCTTTTTTTCATGGCACAGTATGCTGATAACGTAGATCTGTGATCAAAAGTTTTTTTTTTTTCCTGAATCTTGTTGTGTGTGTGTGTGTGGGGGAGGGGGGGGAAGTTAGTTTTGTTTTTGTTGGGATTTTCGCACATCAGCACGATTACATTCAGAGTGACCTGGATGATTCCTCAAACACTGTCTGGACAAAAGCAATGACTTACATTGTCTTGCATTTTTTTCATCCCTAAGAAAGTCAGCAGGGACTCTTCGAGTGTCAAGATTTCAGTGATGCAGTTTATTCATGTTTGAGTAAGGAACGAAAGTTTAGATCTGAGGGTGATAAGAGATAAATATCGAATTGACAGACATTGGTATTATCTAAAAGACCAAATAGGCTATGCAATGTAACGAGTGATTTTTTTTTTTTGCATATTATTAGTTCCTTGAAACTTTCTAGATCTAAAAGGCTTATAAACGAAAATTGGCAGACAAACAGATGGATGAGCAGGAAGCAGGAGGGTATTAGTACTGCAACTAGTCAAACAGACGAGTACGGCCTCTTACCAGCATCAACATCGCTAAGGAGTTGCACGATGTTCTCGGCAGATGGCTGCGGAATCTGGGCCTTCGCTCCACGGCCATTTTCTCTGTTGCCCCGAGGGACACACTACTCCCGTCCCCTTCTTTCTTCTTCTCCTCCTCATCCATTCAGACGTGGTTTGCTCCAGTCCAGACAACAAGTCACAGTTGTATCTGTGGAAGGAAACAGAATGAACTGCAAAGAGCTATGATAACGTTTGATCCGGCACACACCTGATTGAAAACTGAGTATGTGGGTGCACCGAACAATCACCAACGTGTTTCTTACTACATGCATAATAGTAATGTGTTTCCAGCGATTTTAAAGGGAATATTGTAGTGTCCACGGAGTGTTGCACAACGTTACTTTGTTCTTTTCTATGACTCTACACGTGAATTTGAAAAAAATACAATGTATCGATACGTTCTATATACGTCTTTCAAGCTCCTAGAGGAGGTTATCTCAACATTACAATGTACACGGAATTCATGCATGAAATGATGACGTAACAGGAATGCAAAATTAGATATTTTTATTGATCGTATTTTATTAACACAGTGCTCGAACTGAACATGTTAGATTAACAGAGTAATTCAATATAATATAGAGCTAGCGACGATATACTAGCGAACATCTGCCACAGCCCTGTTTAACCAAGCATACACTCACACTATTACAACAGTGATCACGTTTCACAGCGGCCGGCCGGCTGTAGATAAGCACTGTTTTTATCATTAATATTATGAGATGAATTTTAGCATTCACATTCCAATCAAAGGATGTGATTGAAGAAGAAACGGAAAGGAGTCAATCGTATCTTCTCTTTTCTTCTTTAATGTAATGAGCCATTTCTTCAGGCATTTACGTTACCTCTGTTTGCCAAGTACACGAGGTACTACATGCATTGTTAAGAAGGGAAACATCACTGTAACTTCTGCTATTTGAGACAAGCGAGGCAAACACACACACACACATACAAAGTTATCAGAATGGGGAGGGGAGGGGAAGGGGGAAGACACATTTTCATCATGTGGGTGAAATGTGCAGATTTAATTAAGATCAATATTAATAATAGTATTATTATTACTTCTATTATTATCTTAACCTATGTTTCAAATAAGAGAAATGGTGATTTTTTTTCTCTCTTCTTAACAATGCTTGTATTATTATGGCCAAGAGAAGTAATTTGGCTGACGGCCAAAATGATTCATTTTTTACCAGCTCCGTAGAGATTAGTATGTCTAATGTTCAGACATATGTTGTTATCAGTCTGTGTCCTACGCTCATGCTCAGTACCGTTCAAAGGGTAGAACATAACGCGTTGCAGTACGTAACCTATAACTGATCGTAACAGGTCGAACATAAAGGGTAAATGATTTGAATCTAATAGGTCTGCTGCTGTGTGGCCCTAGCTAGCTATGAGCTCCGGTTATGAACGAGAAGAAACAGTATAATATGTAAATAGGAGACACTTGATTGAAAGGACGAAACTAGTACAACGTCCCTGAAACTTTTTCACCACCCCTAAGGCGACAAACGCAGTGGCATACAACTCCTCCACGTTTTTTGTGGGTAATCGTCTTTCGTTGTGATTATGCACTGCG
>JBCEWB010023950.1:0-14752 GCA_039654565.1 Peronia peronii | reverse complement strand
TCTATCTATCTATCTATCTATCTATCTATCTATCTATCTATCTATCTATCTATCTATCTATCTACCTATCTATCAACACTTTGTAGGCTACACCGTTTCCCGGCACATCTCGGCCAGAATACCTCGTGCATTGGATTTATGGTAACCATCCAATGATGAATCATCCGACGCAGGATAAACGGATCATCTCGATTTGATCAGTAGGCATTGTATATTTTGGAGTCTGATTTCACTTGTCTGACCCTAGTGAAAAACACCTGTTCACCCAGGGAGTACAGGTATGTGCTTCCCTTTGCTTCCACTGTTCAAAGAAGCTGTTTCGAAGTCCTACTTACACATATAACACCTCTAGGTGTGGATAAGGAAGCAGGACGAAATAAGCGAAAAACGTTTATTATCAAAAGAAAATGAAAACAGGGCTTTTGGAATCAACTAGGGAATAGAGCCGGACGAGACAGTGTAAGAGAAACAGGAGAAGGAGGTGAGATGGAAAGTTTGATTGATTGATTGAATGATTGATTGATTGATTGAGTGAGTGAGTGAGTGAGTGAGTGAGTGAGTGAGTGAGTGAGTGAGTGAGTGAATGAGTGAGTGAGTGAGTGAGTGAATGGGTGAGTGAATGAGTGAGTGAATAGGTTATGAGTGAGTGAATAAATGGGTGGATGATGGCTGGGGATTGAAATGATGGCTGGATTAATTTACAGAACGAGAGAAAGAGAGAGAGAAAGAGAGAGAGAGAGAGAGAAGGAAACAGAAGGAAAGTACAGCACTACGTCAGCTTAACTTCCAGCATCCCATATGTATATCTCGTCCTCCTACAAAACTGGATGCATGATGGGCTTCCCGTGTAATTAAACCTGAGCTGATAATACACCGCAGCGTTAGAGGGGTATTCCCAACAGCCATGTGTCATGAATAAACCTGTTGTCAGTGTTTCGCCAACAATGAACGCTGCAAAGGTATACTCATCAACACATCTTGGCAATACATTATTGTAGTCTCTTTGTTTGTCCTCTTTTCCCTGATTGTCCTGTTCTTCTGATACTGAAAATACTCATCAAACTTTTGATAGCCGTTTTATTCATATTCACTTATTGTATTTCATTGTATTTCTGGGTGCTCCTCTTAAAATACTTTAGGCTGTGAGGTAGGTGTTTTGCCGTGCCTACCTGCTGCTTTTTTTTCCTCCATTACTTTTGCATTCAGATCCACATCTACCTACTTTATTCAGTGAATCTCACCCAACAACTTCTATCGATTTTACCTCAGTGCTTGTCCTATAGGACGAAGAAAACAATGTAAATTACCATTTTGGGAGAATGCAACCAGACAGCACTAAGCTGCAGGACTTACTCCAGAGGAAGTTCGCTCTCCCATTAAAGGGAAGGCATGTTGTCTCTTTTTTATGTCACTGGGAACAGGGCTTTTCCCCCTGTCTTCATGATGAAAATGGTAACAGCATTATTTTTCTCTCCTTTTCTCTCTCTCTTTCTCTGTTTGTCTGTCTGTCTGTCTGTCTGTCTCGCTCTCCTCTGCTTTTTTAAAACAAAAACATTTGGAGCAGTGTTGCTCTTCTTGACTTGATGAGAAAGGAAATAATTTAGAACCTCTCTCTCTCTCTCTCTCTCTCTCTCTCTCTCTCTCTCTCTCTCCCTCCCTTGTTCACGCTCTTCCTGTTCATCTATCCTCAAACTTCATTTATGCTTCATAAAAGTATTCAAGCCTATAGATGCACTTCATCGCTAAGCTGACAATATCATCACCATTCAAAAGTGACATTATAATACATCTACCTGCTAACAGAAAAATAAAGTTACATCATGAGATACAGGCACGGTCCTTTTACTACGCAGGCTTACTCTACAAATAAAAAAAATTTAGCATGGGTGATGAACATAGAATGAAATATCCTTTGATTTGAGATTTGCCAGAAGTTTCATAATACTGCGGTAACTGTGCGCTGCATTATCGTAAATTGATTCGCTTTCAGTATACATTTCTAAAAAAACAAAAAGGTCTATTCGTTTGCTTGTTTGTTTTGACGGGCTTTGGGATATATCAGTTTTTAGAAAGAAATACGTCTTTCTGTTTAGATTTAAGAGGAAGCCTATGGTGCGTGGCCTTGACTTTGGATAGAGTGACTGCCAATGATAACAATATCAACAAAATGGAGCCTTCGATTACATTTGCTTGTCACAGGAGATATTATTATTATAATCTGAACCACATCTTGTGTGACAAGGGCAATTCTTTTATATATATATATATATCTTTTCCAGATAAAGGTATGGAATTGACAGATCTATCACAAAGCGAGGCAATAGTTATAAATATGAAGTAAAAAGCAAGTGATGATATTATTGTTAGGTTGCAATGTTTGCACATTGCAGCATCGATATGCTTTACTTTCATTCTTATTTTCACTTTTCCATTCACACATTCCCCCAGTCAGACCAGCCCGAAACATAAAATGCTGACATTAAATTGTCAGGCTAAATGTCGTAGGCTTCTACACTGATGCAGGTGTTCATTTGGTTCACATGTTATTATTGTGTTTATGTATTTCCCTAGTGAGATGTTACCATTTGAAAAACTAAAAACTAATAAATCGGGTTTTGAGCTAAGATTTTATCTCTGGTCCATAAAAATACCACTCTATGTGCGTCAGGCAGGTTATAAATTTAGAACGATTGCGTTCAATAATTTGTGAAATTTGATGGCGGACTGTCCTTTTTCGGTTTGTTACTTCTGATTACCGTGTGTTTTCTTTGCTACTTTGGAGTTAAAAAAGGTGGGTGACAGTCACCAGGAGTCATGACCCTAATGTGACCGGGACTCTAAAAGATGTCAGGAAGTTAAAGGCCGAAACATCTATGAAAGAGCCCACTCTTCCTCTGAAGACTATCATCTGTCTCGCTCCATTTGAGGAAGTTTCTTACCATTGATTTTGACATACATAACACATTTAATGGCACACATTGTTCGCCTTTTACTATGGGTAAATTTTAAAGTAATTTATTTCAACTATATCCAACCCTTACTGCATCCATGACCTAAGAGACGACTAGACATGATTTGAAAAAAAAAGAAGAAGGAAAGTAAAAGGAAACCTGGAAAAATCACGACAAATATTCCCTCATCTTCATCTGTGTTTTCGATCTTTTGTTTGATTTTTTACATTCTAAATAACGTTGATAAGGCAGGTATGAAGCGGTAAACATCATTTTGTTTTCAATAAAGAAAGAAATACCAATCTCGGTTCACTTCAGCTAAGCTGTTGTTTATGTTCTGTCTAAGTGATAAAAAGGAAAAGAAATCATCAACTTCACACACACACACATATTTATAAACAATAACCACAAAAATGTAATCGGCATGAACAATTAATAATTCGTGTAACAAGATACCTGTAAAAAAAATAATTATATATGAAAGATGGGGACAAGAAATTGTGTTCCAAAATTAGTTTGTATTATATGATGAATTTGTAGAAACGAGTTCATTTAACATTGAAAGGTAGGCCTAGCTGAAAAAAATCTTAGAATATCGTTGCATATTTCAGACAAATACGATCATACAGTATCTCTTCCTATTCAGAAACGCTGTAGATGTTCAAAAACTAACGGTGTCCGGCAAGTTGTTCAACAAGTGAGGTCTATGCTCCTGATACATGTATATTTAATGTAAGACACGTGGTTGTGAGTGTGTATTATATCTGTATATGTTGTAAATACCTGAATGCTTGAGTATGTGTTCGTGGGCAATTAAGTTTTATTTTCAAGATTAATATTTGACTCCTATGAAATTTCACCCCTTTGATTGCCCTCCTTCTTGCATGACACAATCGTTCTTGCTTTCTGCATAGTTTATTTGTAATGCTTCCATCCACTTCCTACATGTCACAAGTACAGAGAAGGTATACAGAGAGACATCAAATATCGCACAGCAGTATCTTACATTAACTTCGTCAGATTCAACTTCTCTCTCTGAATACGGTTAACATTATTTTGGGGGGAGGCAGTATGTGTTGAATAAGGTCCATATTACCTAACCTGGGACCTCATGCTGTTGATCATCTTTTGATACCAGTGCAGTGGTGCTCATAATGGAGAACAGTGAAAGCATAATGTCTTGACATTGAAATGATTTAATGTTTCTGAACCACCTAAATAGATCAAGTCTGAAATCTTAGTAGTCCATTGCTTTATTGTTTTGTACCATTGCTTTAAGTTTTCCAGCCCTTTCTCCGAACATTTAGAAAAACATAATTCAGCATATTCTTTTGCTGGAATAAAAATGAAATAACCAAAATTGCTGAACAATTTAATTAAGAACAGGTGAAAAAGCCCGTTCTCTTTTAATCTATCCTTGAAAGCTAGATAAGTGCAGACTTTGCTGAAAGAGACGAATTGATTTTTACCGAAGGATCTACTTTGCCATCATCAAAACAGGAGATGTCCTGATTTCTAAAGCTCGTTTCATCTTCCATAAGATTTGATTTCAGGTTTGTAGTTTTAACGTCGTTAACGTTGTTTTCTCTCTTTTTGAAAGGTGTGTAAGGTTATACAAGATTGATTTATCCCTCTTTGTCTTCCAAAACACAATGTCTATCCAAACAATTTTATCAAATGAAGACACTTGACCTAAAAATTGTTTTGTTTGAAAGTGCGCCTCAGGTATTAAACCATTTAAACATATAGCGATATTTAATTACTTTAATAACTCCAGCCCCTGCCTTTTATAAGCAGCTTAGGATTTCACAGCTGTCGATTTTAACATCCGGAATGAGAGAGTCAGTAGTGTGCTTAAAAATATAAATGAGTCGAACAACGAATGGGTTGATGTTATAAATCTGAATAAAGACCTATGCAGCCTCTACGTCGAATTGCAGGAAATTATCTCAACCCATATTAACAATCATAGATGTTATTAGCCTTATTGACTTGCTATTCAGGAATATCGACAGTTATGTTTTAAATGAAGAGTTATTAAATGAAAGATGTGAATTGAGATTGGCTCGGGTAATGGACAAATTTCATACAACAGCAAAACCCAACCACCACTACGTACTATTTCATTTTGGTTACTTGTCAAAAGTCTTCCACATCTTCAATGTTTGAAGCCTCCATTTAATTTTATTATGTTTATCTTCTATTTCTATTAAAATGCACGTGAAATATATAAATCATGCAAGCCTTGTCTCATTCTTGGTCATATGCCGAGCAATAATGCTATTGACTTTCTCAGCGGGGTAAAATTGGAACTTTGTCTCCGGATGGCCGAAATTCTTAGAGATTTAGATCGACTTAGTCTAAATCGACTTTCTTTTCGGTGAAAAAGCGCAGCGGATCTCGGGGCGGTGTTCTGTGCTTGGCAGTAAAGAACACCTTTCAAGTTCCTTGTATGTGGGCCTACCATCCGGGACAGCATCACTTGACTTCTACAGATACTTGCCCTGAATAATCAAGAGAATCCTATTCCAGAAGCAAGTTTAAGGGATTACCCCGAATCTCGAGCCATTCCAAGCGTTTTAAAACAATTTCGAACAATCTATAACAAAAGACGGAATGTGATTCATGCAGCAATAAGCACTCATTGATCCTTAACTAGATGGGATATTGTTGATACAGATATGATTTGCCTTGATAATCTATATTGACATTTAGAAGTGCATTTTCCTGAAGATTAAGCCCAAGGACAATATCAAAGCTGAAAGTTAACGACTCACATGAAGATCTTGTCTTGGACTATTCGTCTCTGAATAAGAAATCACACAGTATCTATGTCAGTTGAAGATTATTAGATCTAAGCCTGCTGCAGATGATATTACAGAAACGAATTTTTGAAAACTCCCTTCTTTCTGATATGCTTAATATTATTATCCTTGTTTTTTTTTTGTTTTTTTTATAACTGTTTATTTGTCACAACATAAACTAACGTCGGAGATGTACCGCCCTCATCGTATACGCCCTCGCCCTTCTTTTATAAGTGCTTCAAATTCACAAAGATTTTTGTTGCCACAGATAACCTGCGTTGTCATAAACACAGTATACTTCACGTTGTTTGCTCTGTCCTTTGTCCTATCCCATCCTAGCAAGATGTCGAAGTTCCCAAAGCTCCTTCCTATGAATATTTGAAGGAAGATCTAGCCAGAGATCTTCACATGTAATCTGGGAGGCTAAGCTCTTAATAGGGAGATAAGTAGAATGCGTTCTCCTGCGTCTCGCGGAAGTCTATGTATGTTACACGACAACACTCTTATTTCAAGCCATTTCCCGATGGGGCTCCAGCTGTCTGCAAAAACCATGACTCTGTTTGCCATAGGAAATCATCTTCGAGCATTTACATCATATATATTTTATGTAGAGATCGAACTGTTTAGATACACCCGGTTAACAAGAATAGAAGTAGTGGCTCTTGTCATCAACTTCATAACTATACAAGGTGTTTTTTTTTTTCAGCATACATTGTATATGTTTGTCTTGGAAGCAACCTATTTAGATAATTTCTACAACCTGAAAGGAGAGAGAGAGAGAGTTTGTAGTTTTCATTATTTTCATACAAAACTGGATATCGTTCTGCTCGCTTATATGGTATATCGATAGCTTCAGCTTGTATCAGAAAACACCAGCATAAATGCTGAGATGTCATTTTTTCATGGGCTTAATCGATCAGGCCAAGGGATTGATGTCTGAATCTTCTGTGTGTGTTTTTTTTTTTTTTTGGTGAGTTTCCTAGGATTTATATATTTCTTCATCACATATGCATTTCTCAGGATTTATTTCCTCCTTCAAGTTAAGTTATGCCATTATTCAGCATATTTATATTTTTTTTAAAAATAACGTATGCATTTCTTCTCCGTCATAGCTTCTCAACGGCTTTAATCCCTACGATTATGCTATGAGCATAATTATGAGCGATAGCCTTTCATATGATCAAGAGCTAGCATTCAGATGGAACGAGCATGTTATTTATTTCTTAAATGATACCTTGTCATGAATATGGGAAAAAAATCTAAGCAATCAAAACAAAATGGACAAATAGGAGAAGCCGTGCCGCTTCAAAAGGGATAGTTTTTATTTTTGTATAAGAAATCATCAGCAAACGATCGTTTTATTATTTTTTTCTTCAGTTGCTTTGCCAAGGATGCAGAGTGATAATTTATGAAAGGGATTATGTGACCGTGTTTTCTTTTAACTTTTACAGTTTCTTTTTTCTGCCTTATGAATTTCAACAACATTTCAGCAGAATTTAAGAAATCTTGGTAAAACCAAAAGTGCTAAATTATCAAGTGCTAATAATGGCGGATAAATAATTTCAAGTATGTCTTAGCTTCGCATAGAATTCCTATCCAATTATGTCAGAATTCTATCAACAACAGACCACTGAATTTTCTGTTGGGTAAGAGTGAAAAAGTGGAGAGAGTTTGTCTCTTTGGGTGGCCAATTAGGCCAAAGGATGATGATAATTGGATAGATGAATAGGAAAAAAAATTCTGATAACTACCCATGCACAATGAAAATTTCTTTTAGAGATGATGAAATCCTTTTGTAATTGCTTCCATGATTGTCAGAATAACAAAAGATTTGATTTCGAAGTCTCTTTTGATGAACTGACTTGGTGTCATTTGTGAAAGATATATTTGGTCTTATAGCCGAAGTCACAAAGTGTGAACTGAGCAAAGTTATAGTCACGAAGAACAGAGTTTGTGTGAGTATGCGATATGATGCTATAAAACTGTGAAGAAAGCAGTTATGTTTCTGGTCTTGCTTATTATTCTGAGGTTATGAACTAATCATCTATTTTGACCAAAAAAAAATTGATCTCTAGTGAATTTATATACGAGAACCTGCGGAACATTTTAATGAATTTGCATTTCTGCCCCGCAAGTACCAATAAACACTAAAGACATCATTGAAATGTTTTATTATGTGACAGAAATCAACATCCTTGGTTTCGGAGCGTTTGACTTATCAGATTCTCTCCCAAAGTAGTCAGGGGTTATGAAAGGAAAACTGCCTGTTGATGATACTTTGACAAACTATGGGTGGAGACACAGTGGAATCGTTTCGATTCTGATACGTCGGGTAAACGAGAGGAAAGCAAAAACGATGCAGCATAGTGTGCATTCTGTGATTTTACGTCAGGTGCATAGAAGTGGAAAAAGAAGAAAAATGGATTCACTGCAGCTTACAATGCTTGTGTAGTTGAAAAGAAGACAGCCTCACTATAATTGACGGTATCGGATGCATTTCAGATTTCAATAAAGAGACATATTTTTTTGATGAATATTATGGGAAGAATACTGTTTCATCTTCTGTTTCTTTCTATTGTTTGTGTAAACGTTCTAGGCGCTATTGTCTTCAGTTTTATCTAACAACGCTCGCTGTTTCTGAATACCTGCAATCAATGCTTCATAAATAGCCTGAAAATGCCATATTTTCGAGCTTGACCACATAATTGTAGAACGGTCAGCTGGGCTATCATTGGTTTCTATTTTGGTCGGGGATAATTTTCACTTCTGGCTTGCCGATATCGAATGTATACACTTTTCTATTGTGTTTGGTTTGCATTTTCTTTCCCAGCCGGAATTCACCAAATTGTTTTCATTTCACCAGCATGGACAAGCAACAACGGTCAGAAGTAAAAACAACTGACTTTTTGAAATTCTTACAATTAATAGACATTCTAGATCTCTAGACCTAATTGATTATAATCAAGATCTAGTACTTCAAAGCATTCATTTTATAAACACTCTCAATGAAAAAAATTGAAATTTAATAACTACAAAAAGCAATTTTTTTAAGAAATGAAGTGATTAGTGAGAATAATGCCAAATTTAATATTGCTGTATGCCTCCAGAGCCGAGATATTTAAAGACAAACAACGCGGTTTGCCTCCCATCGGAGTAAATGAATAGTTTTATAAGGGCTGGTCTACCTAGCGCTTCCATCACATCCTCTGCAGCAGCAGCATTCTATTGGGCACGCTGAAGCAGCGTGCAGAGTCTGCGAGTTCTGACTCCAATTGTACTAAATATATGGCCTATCTGATCACAAAACGCGACGAAAAAATATAACAGACGAAGAAACTGGCCCTGAAAATGGAAAAATACACATGTAACGAATCATGATTATATATGTTGGGTTCACGCGAGTGTGTGTTGTGAGCGATGTTTAGCAGATCGTAACTGTGTATACTGGGCCCAAGCAAGCGTGTGTTGTGAGCGTACGTATGCTGGACGTGGAAATACTGGGTCACCGAACGTGTCTGAGATACTCTCTTAGCATTTTGTACGGGATGGTTTTTAGTCAGACCTTGTATGTATAGTACGTCACGTGTGTGCGCACTACGTCACGGTTTTAGTGTGTCGCGATAATAGTAGTGATGACTAGTATGTTCGAGAGAGTTCGAGATGTACACTTCTTCACGGTTTTATGTGTGACGATGGTGATACTGAGAGCTTGTATGTTCAAGAGAGTTCGAGACGAGCTGGTGTCTACATAAGGGCTCAGCCGGAGAGGAAGGGAGAGAAATTGCAATGCAGTGAATGCCGTATGCATCGGAGTTAGACAGCTGCCCTGAAGTTTGTATTGTTACCAAGCACTTGCAATAAATTCTGCATCATTTCGACGTCGAGGATCCCTGTTCTTATTTCTCCGTTTCTATAGTCGTCTCGTCCGCATTCACGCCCGATTACCACTTATAATGTCACAACTAACACCCATTCACATTCAAAAGTTCGTGACAACCCACGTCTATATTTAACTCCACAATAGACAACCAATCAAAGCCAGACCCACCGTTCTGTAATAAATGACATGTAGCTTGACCAACTTTACCACAAAATGTAGTGATAGGCCAAAAGACTGTTGACCCAGCCACACGGCTAGGCGTATTGCAGCTATGCGCAAAGATAAAGAACGCGGTCACAGTTCTTTACACTACATGAGAAACAGCCACGGATTGTCATTTCCGAGTTAACGAAAGATAGCCGAAAGAAATTTTTAGTATAGCGCTTAGTTGCTTCGGGCACAAAAAAAGTGCTGAGAGGTAATTGGCCGTGTATCTACGAAACGACACGACACGAAACGATTTTTCACATATGGGACAAAGTTTGGTCGTGTCATTTCCAGCATGTGTATCCTCTGAGATGGACAAAAACACGACGCGACAGTCTACTGCACTCTGAAAATTTGGCATCGTGGAGGTTTTTTCCAGACTGGCTCACAAATCTCAAATGAGGATGGTGAATGTAGTTTAGAGAGACTAAAAGGAGCGGCTTAGATCAAGTTCAAATTCTACAAGGCGGGAATGGAAGGATTGGCGATAGATGTGTACTTAATCCACGTGATTTGCGCGTAGACTGTCAATTATTAAGGGTTAAATACAAATATAATAATTTTGTGATCTGAGCTAAAAACTACAAATATTTTTTTTTCTGTTGGCTCAGCCTATAGCTAATTTGACGTCCGACAGAACGACAAAAATGGTGCAAGCACGGTTCCATCCAACTTGTCGTTTGTCTGGAGCAGTGGTGTCGTTTTGGTAGACACACTTGGTGCAGATTCCTCACATTGTAAGGGTAAAAACCAGTATTCTACGTCAACTTATGATTTTCCGAGAGTCGAACGATTTTCAATCGTGTCGTGTCGTTTCCGTCTTGGTGGACGCACGTCTTGATGGTGAGAATTATAGTCACCCCTCGGTTATCGTGCGATGAGACCAATGGGATCATTAGCTCATTTCGAGACGTACGCGAAACGAATCGAAGACCATGTGTGGACACTCAATGCTTTCTTTGCACTCAGCAAGCATGGCTCCATAATTCACTCAACATATGCAGCAAACCACTTCTCGTTGTCGGCTTTCATTATCATCTACAATCTTCCAACAACTGGGACAAAAATATAATATGACTAAATCTTTTAAAGCATTCCCCCACCTTCCGCCATACACACACCAACACTAGCAACCGGGTGGTCTTCAGCATCGTTTATCGACGGGTTTGGAGTCAATTACCCCTCGAGTTTAATGGGCCCAAGGAGACTGCACAGAATAGGAAAGATTATATATATATATTTTTTTTGCCTGTTGTTTTTCTTCAGATATTTTCATAACCGGCTAAATTCTTTTTCATCTGAGGGTAATTATCAGAATTACTTTCAATTTATTGTTCGTATATTATCAATGTGGTCTTGGAATTTCCCGTTTCATTTCTTTGCTTTCATGTCATTTACTGTCCAAAAACAAACATGCAAACAAAACAAACAAACAAACCACATGTAAGAAAAAAGAAAGAGAAAAAAAGCAATATCGTGCCATTTATCCTGCTGAATTAACAAATGTTAAGTTCTTGTATGAAATAAAAGCTTTAAAAAGAAAGAAAAAGAAAACAGAACTAAACAGAAATCAGAAACACAAACAAAAAACTAAACAAAACAAAGCAAAATGTTTGCTATTACATAAAAAATAAAAGGAAACAAGACACAATCAGCTGCATTTATCAAATCCGCTCATGATACCAATTTCGTACCCAGATCTTTTTCATTTAAGAATATAATCATCAAATGAAGGTACCTGCGTTATTAAGACAAATATTTGCTTTTAAAAAAAAAAGGGAAACCGAAAAGGGAACTAAGAAATGAAGAAGTAAGATACCTTGTCTGATAATCAATCTAATTACATCACTTTTAAATTTGACGACTTTGTGTTGTGGCTCATCCTTGCGAGAAAAATCGGATTGTGACAACCGTGGTAAAAACCGGTTATTCGTCTGACTTTGTTCTCAAGATACTTTTTTCATTTTTCTGTTTTTCTTGCAAACAAATCCTTGTCTTTGACATGCTTGGTCTCACTTTGGCATTTCGGTAGATTTTCCTTTAGTGGCAGGACATCCCGTTGCATGTGCTACCCGCAAAAACTAATAATTCGTTCAGAACGTTAATAAAGAAAATATCATGGTGGCAGCAGTGGGATTTCAACCGATGCTCCCAGTAAGACTGGCTACTCCGGATAATTCATTTACGTTGCGTGAAAGACCATTTTGCGGCACGACAAGCCTCGCGATATTACCCCACGGCCATTCCTGGCGGCCGTGCGGTGATCATTCATGATGGAAACAACGAGTGAAGACCCGAAGCACTCCCTGAGTTTCCTCCCCACTAGATCATCGGCTTGAATCCCATGCTCTGTGAGGGATCCCGAGGTTCACAACATGATAGTTCTTGTACCAAAAGACATAAATATTCTATGAGGGATATCACTTATCTTTCTGGCCATTGCTTTATATCCCATCACCGATAAATATACAAAGGTCTTGAAGAGAGATTTGGTTCAGGCTTGGTCTTGTCTTCAATAAAGTAGTGAATTTTGTGTGGACAATGGACTTTTTCATGGTCCAAGTAGTATGGCTGTGCTGGAGAAAAAGAGTTAGTGCACAAACATAGATCAGCTGCGGGACCTATGTAATGAGCCGCCGTCGGTTCTGCCGCGAAATCTAATATTTTAAAAAATCTTTTCTTTTTTTTTTACCCTGCCAGACAACAAATATTACATTATGTTTATTATCAGCTCAAGTCACCATCCGCTACCGATCTAAAATGCTGAGTATTCATGTGGATGGCCAAGTTTAGATCAAAGTAGGACGTTTGTGCTGGCACCTACGTTTCTGTAGGTAACAACACAGTCGTGCGGAACCAAACGATTCTTCTTTGTCTGCGGCGCTTTAGGTGTTTACATAGCCAAGGACACCTACAAATGTCGTAGGTACAGAAATATGAAGTGAGTGATTATCATTATATCAATAACCAGTAGGAGCCCACAAAAGAAGTATATTATGAGCTGGCTCCTTCTTTATTTCATCAGTGGCACTCGTTCTTATGTGTATATATCACGAAACAATGCTTTTATAATCATGCACTTCAATTTAGGTACCTACAGAAAAGGGTGGCAGTATAAATATACCCTTTCAGAATATATACAGCAGTAATTAACAATTCGGCCACTGGTACTTGATGGATCCATGTCATAATCACATCCACTATAGGCCAGGTCTCCGAAGAACAGTGAGTAGGCTTATACTCGGTGTCTGACATTACCAGATCTTGATTGTAACTGCTAATTGCGGTAAACGATCACATAATACGAATAAACAATACTAGAAAGAAAAATATAGGAACCCAAAGATAAAATCCACCGACATGCTCATACAATGAAGTTCTGGAACAGGCATGAAAAATCGTTTTAAAATGTCGTGTTCAATTGACCCGCAAGGCCAAGGCCAAGTACGGGTTTCATTTTTGCAACTGGTTTCGAGAAGATTAGTTATGGTTTCTTTTATATAATGCTAGTTTCACTTCTATAAACAATCAAACTACGTAAGCTTTAGACAGCTTCAGATGGAAAACTTCTTTACGTATTGTAAAATGTCAGTAAAATATTAGATATCTTAATAGCATACTATTTCAGGTCATATTTTTCTTTAAAATTATAAAACGGTCATATGATTATAAGTTGTCGATAGAGATACAAGAGTTGCTTCTAAATGTTAAGTGTTCTTCCTATTTTTTCATTTCACTGACAGTATGGAAGCCTGCTCCAAACATCCACTCGTGACAGATATCACAATCTACAGATCTGAGGTTAATATGCAAAGATATCGGTCTAGGAGGAGAGGCTAACTTAAAAGAAACAAACAAACTGAAACAAAACAAAAACAAAAACAAACAGAAAAAAAAAAAAATAAATAAACACACACAGAAGGAGGCAAAAGTAAAATTTAATTGAAAATAACGGTAAATTAAAGCTCTCACTTCACAAGTACGTCAAGCAATGCAAGTTTTCTACGCCATATAAATTTTAATTTCTCTGTGTACGAAGACAACAGCATTTCTGCTTTGTTCAGAACAGTTTTATCAGCAGAACTGTTTACGGATTTAATGTTGTGCACTCTCTTGATCTTTCTTTTTCACTGTGCATACATGCTTTTTTTCTTCCCATGAAATATTGACCATTCTCTCATCCCTGTCAAGATCAGGCAACGCTTTTGTATAATCTTTTAACAATGGCATGTTTAGATTTCACTTCTTTCATTGTTATTGTAGGTTTGATGGATAAGTGCAAATTTCCACATTTTTAATTAGGCCGTCCACTCGTGAAGTATCATGTGGTAGTATGTGTGCATACCTCCAGGCCAAGCTTCTCTGTCCCTCACCTTTAAGCTAACAGTCTGAAACAATGCATTGTTACACATACCTCATTGAACAGCCGGCATTTATATGCGCATGTTTTGGTTCTATAGATAAAAATAGTCAGCCTATCGTTTCCCCTTGCCTGGTCCCGCGCTCAATCATGCATAATTTACTGACAGCAAAACGATAACAATAACCTTTACGCCAGCTGCGGATGAGAGTGACTTTTAAGTTCAAAGCAAACTAAGGCAGCCCAGGGTAAAAATTGCGGAACATCCGATTGTTTGTTTAATAGTGGGCATAATGAGCGTTTTTGTCTGATAGGCCAACGTTGTTCGCACATAGCGTGTATGTTTCATATAATAATATCTAAGGTAACCACCATTTGTTATGAAGAATGGCGTGACTGAAATTCTGTTGTTGTTTTTTTTAACCTAGGTAGACAAACAGAAACAGACAAACAGATAGTAGCCCACTGACAGGCAGATAGATAGATAGATAGACAGATAGATAGATAGATAGATAGATAGATAGATAGATAGATAGATAGATAGATAGAT
>JBCEWB010023839.1:0-14752 GCA_039654565.1 Peronia peronii | reverse complement strand
GTTGCCAAAAAATCTCCCCCCCCCCCCCCCCGCCCCCCTTTGCCTCTTCAATGTCCTGTTCAGGCATCCGGTGGCCAAAATAGACATTCTAGTTTTTATATAAATACCACCAGATGTCATCTCCATGTGGTAGAGAGACGACAGGTGTGTTCTAAATCCTTCAATGCTCATCCTCTCCTGATGAACAGACCAAAGAATATTAAAATCACAGTACATTTTATCAGTTGTTTTTTTTTTCTTTAGCGAGAATTTTGCAGGTAAAGTTGCGGGGGGGGTCCTGAAATCGGGTTTTTGCTCAAAATATTCGATTTTGGGTTTTTGTTTTCTAATATAAAAATGCTATAAAAAAAAAAAAAATAGTTAATATGTCCATTCTAAGGTGTAGTGAGGATGATCAAGCAAATCTTGACTGGCACCTCTGCCATCCAGGTCTTGCTCATCAGTGGCACTGTATTCTGTGATAGATCGTCAATATTTCTCTGGCCACGGGCAAATTCCGTGTAAAAGGCTTGACTATGACCTCCTTCACCACTATCGGGAGTCTCAATGCCAGGGGTAGACACTGACTGACCATCTGAGGCGCTGACCACACCGATTATCGATGCTAACTTTTGCCTGGGCCTCTATAATAGACTTCCCATGGTGTACGGATCTGTAACACAGGAGAGAGTTCACGTTTTGCTGAGCAGCCTATAGCTCGTTCCATCTCTTTTCTACATTTTCTACTTCTCCTACCTATTCCCTACTTATTCGTGTTTAATATCCCTAGTTCTCCATGTAAACAAAAATGATAAAACGAACTTTTACTTTAGTATCGCTTATTCTAATGTTAATTTGATAAGATGGATTCTTAGTTATAGCACTCGCATGTGGTCTCTCGCCATCCCGTTCATCCCTCTTTCCATATACGAACACATCTACTATTTGTCTCGCGGCCAGTCGAAATGAGACTTAAGTTGCTGGGCTAGAACGGAGAAATCGGGCTTTGAATTTGATGAGGGGGCTCAGATATCGAATTTTTTTTTTTGACCGCAGAAATAGAAAGTGCCTTCATTTATTAACAAGACAGTATCGGTCTTACCATCGATTTATAAATATTACTTCATTAAAAGCGGTGTGTGTGTGTGTGTGTGCGTGTGTGTGTGTGTGTGTGTGCATGTGTGTGTGTGTGTGTGTGGGTGTTTGAAAACACCTTGATAATGATACACAACAAGAAAGTGTAATCCACCTCCAGATATGGCACCCTCAAAACTACACCGAGACTTAATTATCTATAACTCTTTCTTTCTTTTCTTTCTTTCCTTTTTTTCTTTCTTTCCTTTTTTCTTTCTTTCTTTCCGGTGCATGAGAGGGCGATTATAATTTTTATACATGTTCAACTTCATCTGCCACGTCTCTTATTCCCATTTTAATTCATCTTAACTACTGGCATAAGCTGAGTTTATAAATACCCTAGACGCTAAAGCAAATGTTCACCACAATAGGGACATCAATTCTCAATTTCTAGGTTCACAATTGCAAGAAATAAACTAAAATAAAAAATCTAAATAATAACAATAATAAAGTAATAATGATAATAAATATAAGCGTTGCCAATTGAGCTTTGCGGAAGAAATACTTGTTATAATTATTCTTCGTTCCAAAAAAAGTGGCCAGATAATACAGCTTTCATATTTTCATGACGTTCCCCTATCTTCGATAGCAAGGGGAGAGAAGCAAAATGGAGGGCTTAAACTAGCTCTCTATGATGAAATATGAACTCTGACTTACGAGCCATCCTTTGCTACAAAGGAGCACTATGTTGCTCTACAGGGGCCTGCAGAGAATGCAGACAGGCGCTTAGTCTTGGCTCTTCTGAGCTGACAGCATGAAAATAAATAACTATTCTAAAACGGGCTATCCTATTTGCTGGCCCTGGAGTATTTTTCCTTTCCATCAGCAAATTAATCAGCCGGTTTGCCCACCGACATTACTCTCGGTAAATAAATTCTTTGAGACTCAGGTTTATGGTACAGCGCCGAAGATGTTCAATACAAGGAAATCACAAACGTATACACTCGCACACAAACTCCTGGTCGTTGTTCAACAGTGCACACGCTCACTGGTCAATACTCCTAAACCTGACTGCATACTCACCTACAAGCAAATATACAAATATAGCTGTTATTCTCTTTAATCACCACGGAGTCGGGACACTTGCAATGAATCAATAAGCCGCAATAAATGTTAGAAGCTAGGAGGGCGTATGTGGCACAGTTTATGACCTTTCTAATCCTGGTAGTCACACTGGGGACATCAAACTGGCAATGCCGTCAAACAGGAGATTGGCAATGAATTCTGAATAATAAGACATGTACTGAGTCATTGCTCACAGTATCTGATGTCTCCTATGCTGGCTTGGTATTTGTTCTGGTACCATAACTTTGCTGTGCTGACTTGCTTTGTTTCTTTTGGTGCCAACCAGTACAGTTTGTCTTTATCACTGATTTTCCTTCTCTGTGGTTCTTCTCTTCAACAATACTACGAATTTTGTAGGCGTTTTTGATGTTTCTTTTGAAGATATCGTCGCAAACAACGATGACCTGTCTAAATTAGGACCCACATTGTGCGCGACATATCTTACAATAACATAATTTGACAAAACGCACTGTCCATGAAAATTGCCGTTTCGAGATACTCGAGATTTAATTCTGCGATTTCTCTTCTCACACACATTTAATTAAATGCAGTTCAAAGAGAATGAAACGATAAAGAGGTTGTGCTTTAATATAACGGACAATGATATTTGGGTAGGTGGAGAAAATAATTAAATTGTGAGAGAAAAGGCGTTCCATCAATGTACACCAGCAGAGATAGTAGAGAAGGTATCAAATAGTGATTAAGATTCTCTTCCAGAAAACAATGAAAAAAAAACAAAACAACGTGCATGCAAACAAACTCATTAAACAAAACAAAAACAAAACAAAATATACGCAGACTGAGCAATATGAACCTGGTTTTAACATGAAGCCGCGCGTGACAAGGAGACAAAGCGCTCCGATTTCCCTCAGCATGCACGGAGCCGGAAAAGTTGATCGCACCGGATTCCCCCCGATCTCTTTTCTTTCAGTCTCCTGACTCGTTCCCCGAGGCTAAACTTCACAAACCACACAGATAGGCAGAACTCAGCCCGCATTAAGATTTGTCCACATCAGCAGAAAAGTGGGCTGTCATTCTCGAATCTCATCTCCCACAGTGCAGATTTTGACCCAGAATCCAGGGATCCTCGACTCAAATCTGTGGTGGCAGAACTTAGGTTACAAACAATGAACTGATTCAGCAAATAGATATCAATTGTATCAAATAAGCCGCATATCAGAGCATACAGCACTCTTCGCCGTTTGCTGCCGGTGCTGTCAATAACAACGACAACATCAACGATAACAACAGCGATAACAGCAGCAACTAACAAGAAAAAAAACGAGCCATCTTTTTGTCAAAGGTTTAAATAACAGCCTAACTTCTAGTAAACCAGAGCCTAGCGAGGTCCCTTCGCGTGTTCCACTTCCATAAAACGTTTTAATTTTCCTATATCCTCCCTATATACTATTTAGCAATCATGCCCCTTCCTAAGTGATACAGCATCACTGAAATAATTCTGATGAAGGAAACTGATGGCAATCGATGAAACAACGAAAAAGAAAGGACGAATGCAGTCCTGAATAACATTTTTTTAAAAATCCTTTACATACTTTAGTGATGGTCTGTCTACTCTGTGATAACTGTCGCCATGCTTGTTAATCAACGACCCCCATTACCTTTGACACAAACATCTAACACCCCCTCCCCCATAAAACGGCTGAACGGTGTGGCAGTCAATAAATAACGTCCTGTTAGTGGGATGTGTTGCCAAGGAAACGGGAATGAGGGGGAGGGGGGTTATTGGTGAAAGAATAGCTATCATATGGTGCACTGGAAATCTCTTTCAAACACACACTGTGAAATAGTGGACCCACAGTATCTTACAATTGCCTATAACATATTCTAAACTCACTCCTTAAACAGCAATATTATTGTTTTGATAGAGAAACTCTGCATGTCGGCCGTTTCCACATACTTTAAAATGTATGTTTGACAAAGACTACCCGATGAAGCAGCGTGAATTCACGCTTTTCCTTCGGAAACAACTCAAAGAACTGCTGCCCTGAGAGGAAATACCAAAGTGTTGCTGTCTACAATCTGATTGTGGGAACAGAAAGGAGGCAAGCATCCCTTGGCCGAGCCCAGACCTCTCCCTGGCCTCTTAACCGTGGGCAAATGCACTGGGCTGAAATCTAACAGAATGATGAATTATTGATGCCCATGGGAAGGAGATATTTACACCAGTGCCAGAAACTGTGGCCGCAAATGAAATGAATAACTGCCAACCGTCATTCAAGGCCGGGCAGACATCCCCGCCATTCATCCCACCCAACCCTGCCCTTCCCTGCCGGCAGGCACACTATCTCCTGGGCTGAGACTCAAGAAATGAACGAGGACGTAGATTTGATTATTGAGGAAGAGACAGTTCACCCGTTCATCGCATGTGATATATTAATGTTATTTTATATGCTCGTCCACACGTCTTTCTCGGTGGTTCTCTCGCTCTCTTTTTTTTGTGCTTTCTCTCTCTCTCTTTCTCTCACTACACATCTATATTGAAAGCATCTTTAATCTTTCAACCCTTCGTCCGACTGCACCAGTCAAGAATGTAGTGTGCAGAAGTCCACATTTCGTCCTGCAGATTACGTGTTTTTATCGGGCCACTGCATTCTGCTAAAGTAACTGACAACAGAAAAGATAAAAACTATACCTGTACTGTGAGCAGGGAAGGAATGGCACTGATGATGAAGAAGTGTTATGGAGGGCTGCAAAATGATAGCTCAAGAGTTTGGCAAAGATACAAACATTTTTTTACTCATTGGCTCTTCGAGTTTCGTGTTTTATTACTTTATGTTGGGTTTGGGGTTAGCTTTTTATTCCACAGCCCTTCAGCACAACTGTGGCTACATTGCGCCAAAGACAGTAATAATAACATTCAGGGGTAAAAATGTCCAACAGGATGCATAATAATGATGATCAGAGTATGTAACAGGGAATCAATAGCTATAAAACTCATACTGGTATAAATATCCAGCTTTGAGCAGAGGTTGGCGCATGTTCACAATTTCTTAGTCACAGTGGGATGGAAGATTTAGATTGTGTGTGTAAGTTGTTATTGATGTTGTTGTTTTTAATTCAGAAAGGAAAAATGAGAAAATATAAAGGCGTAATTTCCGTGGCAAATAAAGAGGTGAACTTCTCATCTGGATAAACACATAATGTGTATAATGCTGTAAATATGACCCAAGAACTGGAAATAATAAATACATTTCTCCCGTGTGTCTTTGACTTCTGAAACTCTAGCCTGCTCGTCGTAGATCGTGTTTTGTAGAAGCCGGGTTCGATTATCTGGTAGGCACAATGTGACACGCAGAGTCTTCATAATGAATTATTCACTTCTGGTTCACCGTTTCCCAGTGTTAGGGCTTTGCAATGAGACTACAAATAAAACGTCTGGTAAGTGACGAAAAGAAAGCTTCGAAGAGTCAGGATTAATGATAAACGGATCGCTAAATCGGTCAGTGAAGGCAAAAAAAGTTATTTTCTGTTAGATTTTTGTCTTTCACTCTTCTGTCGTTTCACGGTCTTAATTTATGGGGCAGAAAATTGCGAAAGCAATTTAACGCTTTTCCCAATGTTTGTTTTGGTGCAGTAGGCAAGTGAACTAAAACCAGTGAAACACTCACCCATTCGCTCACTGTTTTCGGAGTACTTCATACATAATCTACGAACCCTCTGTTGTTCTGTGAATTTGCCTAAGTCCCAGAAAGGCCATTCTGCACATCGATCGTAATTACCTAAATACTATCCAACAAAAAAATGCCAGGAGCGACTGCTCGATAATTAAACGGCAACATTTCGATGGTATTTCCCGCATTCTACCATAGGGAAGTCTACAGTACAAATGCTGACTGTCAGAAGAAAGCATCATTATTCCTTACTTACGATCACATGCTTGTTTCCTGATAAGAGTTCTGTTGAATATGACGTTAACATAATGTCTTCGAAATGAAGCTGTCAAAAATAAAAGCATTTTCAAAGTGAAACATGGCTTCCTGTTTCCTAAGAGTACAGAAACAAAGCTCTTATTCGGCGGATGCGCAATAAAAAAAAAAATGCAAACTGAAGTAAACAAGAAAAAAAAATGTAGCAAACATGACAGGTTCTCACTATGATCATTCCAGATCCACAAAGCTTACGGTAACCAGACATTCAAACACACTGTCAATGTTTCATGAATAAGGGACGGCATAAGCATAATAATAATAATAATAATAATAATGAAAGACTGGCCGGTTTTTCTTATCGGTCTCTCAAAAAAAAAAAAAAGATTTCAACCGTTTTCACTCAATATAAATGGTATCCTGTATTTATGAAACATTGACGAAAAAAAGAACCACACCCTGTAAATCAATATAAATGCCATACATGTATTTTTTTGTCTAAAACACGTTAGTGAGTATGAGTAGCTAATGATATTTATTTTACCTCCCTGTAACTTCGTGCAAAGAGCCCTGGATACTGTATCTATCTATTTTAGAAACTTCAAAGACGTTTCTGTTCGTTTGTTTGTCAATGAACAGAATGTTGAATTGATAAATAAATGACCCATTTTACAATTACTGGTACAAAACCTACATTTGTGGAATTTTTTTTTTTTTATTGCTTGGGACAACACGACATTGCCATTAAATACAAAATACAAGGCAAGCGGGATCTCTTTAATGTTAGTATTTTGGCTGATGTAGTTTATGGTTACTCAACAAAACCTCGCTTGCTGTTTGTCTCGTTTTTCTTTATATTTGTCTATTTCATTTGATTTAGGCATTAAACAATTTTTCAAGCGTGAAAGACCTGTCGTGAAATTTGATCCCGTCACTGTTATTCATGGCAAATATTACATATTATACATATCACATTTCAAGAGCGCTGATTGTGCTGGTTTTTTTTTTAAGCCTACAGTGAGAATTTTGAGATTCAATGTCAATTACAATGTAGATGATACATGATGATTTTAGTACGCGTTTCATCAGTAAACACGGACTCCCTTAAGCCATACGCACCTAACTTCGCTTTTTTTTTTTTTTTAACAATCATTTCCTCAGGATGGACAATAAGAATGGGCAGCTCGAATGATGCTCAAATACAATGTGCCCATGAAGAAGATCACAACCACGGCACACAAAAGCAAAACAAGACAATACATGCGACATAGTGTAGCTTCCTTGAAGAGTTTAGTTGTGTCAAGGGTGCAGGAATGAAAAAAAACAACAACAAACAAACAAACAAAACAGAAATACCATAATTAACAATCGTCTCTGTTCCATGTGAAAACCACTACATCGTGTTGGAGTAATGATAACGTCAAACGTTAGACATTTCATTTAAAATGGGAAGGAGCATACTCAAATAATACTGGAAAAAACTACATGTATGGGAATACAGAATCAATTCACTTACATTACATAAAACCAACTCACCAAATCCAAAATTTTTAGCGAAATAATAATCACAATCATCTCAGCGGTCCCACAATGTGGTCACTCGATAGCTTCTGGCAATGAATATTATGCTATCCAGGTGCAACTACGGCCCTCCACAGGCCTGGACTGGCACGGCCGTTTGAGAACTAGAACATGGATTCACTGACTGAAGAAGTCATGTCACTCACGACGTCTTGATGGGAAAACAGTAAAAAACCAGCCTGTTTTACATTGGGCGTAATCAAATGAAGACATGTCGCTGCAACTGATGGGATTCGTTTTGGTTGCATGATGCAATAATGTCACGACATTCACACATTATTCTCTCGGAAGAATACAAGATTTCCAAGGATAAGCCGGGATCATTCTGTGAAGTGCGAAGTTCAACGCGGAAAAATAATGGTTCATTTTCACACAATTTTCCACTTGTTTTCCGCGGTGCTTGGCCAGTATGAAATTAAAACAATGCCAAAAAGTCCTTTCAGATCTGACATTTCTTGATTTTTCGGGTTGATGGTAGAGCTCATGCTACATGGCAGTGTCCTCTTTAGGCCAACCCCCCAAAAATGCTTTGTAAAATCATTCATATACATTTAGCTTACTCCAGCAAATGCTCGAGACATGGTTGTGTTTATATGGTTAATGTCAAATATTCTTCATCACTTTACACGTTACTGCAATGTTTTCCAGTCACGTCAAGTCCTCAAAAGGCTTGGCTCATGATCAAACGTTCTCCAGATGTGCTAGGAGGGCATAAAAATCGACTCGCCTTTCACCAAGTCCTCTCCAATCACAGCTAACCAGCTCCGCTATCGATATCCAATTCTGTTAACACAACATTTCACACCTTCCGCCTCTGGTCGCCTCGGGGGAAATGGCACAAGTAATCACAGGTGTAAAGGGCAACGCTACTTGTAAATTAAAAACAGGAATCGAATCCTTTGAGCGCGAGCTTATTATTTTATTTTTAATGTCATTGACCGCGGATCTTTATCTGCTGATAGAGCATGGCATACCATCACTTACACCAATTAAACTCTCATCTCAGTGATATCTGACGACTGCTCGGTCGTTCTATTGCCTTGTAGCAGTTTCCTGAGATCATCAATGTCGACACCGTACAAAATACACTCAAAATGAAAGTAAAGTAAAACACAACAAGACTTGCAGGAAAGGTTTAGCACGTCAGGTTACCTATTCCATTAAATTTTAATTGAACACATTCCATAAAACTGTTGCATTGTTTAGTTAAAAAGTTAAATGCCAATCCAGGATCTCGGGTGTGTGGTCTATTCAGACAGGTGGTCAGAACAGAGACAGAAAGTGCACATTTTCAAGTCTGAACAGTTACTGTTGTCAAGGACAGTTGCCATTCCTTATTATTCACGAGAGGTTCAACCGAGCACATATGGATGACTCCACTACTAGCGGCAAACCCAGCTTTCTTTTAATCACACCCAGGCTGTTGTTGAGGGACTGCGCTCTACAGCCGGTGGTAGCCACTTTCCCGAAGAGTCCCGCCCTCGCTGCCACACGTGACACAGACAATCGCCATCGATCCAGGTCTGAGTCTCTCTTTATCATAACAAAGTTGCAGCCACAACAGCACCGACAGGTGGTCCTGACATGCAAGACAAGCCTCCTGTTCTATACGGGGTCCCTTCATTTAGCCAGGCATTTTCCACCCTTCAGCTGAAATCGAAAGAACTTGAGCAGTGTCCCTGACATAAAACTGAACAACGATTGCAGTTTAATCCCCCCGATAACTGTCCACAACAGTGCACATTAACTTTGTCAGACAGTGATTATCAAGTGGCTCGTAGTCTTCCTAAAACAAACGATATTGAAACCAGGTATCAGGTTCCCGAGTCAAGCAATCTAGCTCTTTGGCCCGTTTCTTCTTTTCTACACCCAACACCGAATCACCATCTGCTCCTAAGTGTGGACAACTGGAACAGTAAATTTTGCCAAATACTAAAGGCTAGGACAAAGAGTCCAAGAATCTAGTCCACATTCAATTGTAGCCACTAGAACTGCACTCGCAACACGAGAATCGACGACACGTATCCCCAAATAATACACCACACTGTTAGGCGGTGGTGTGGTGATGTGGTAATTCTTAATCAAGAACTGAGTCTACTTGCTCATTCCATTTCCTCGCGGTTCCAAGACCACAATCAGCTGTTTCTGTGGCTCTATTTTCCCTTTTGGGAGAAAATAACATGAAAAATATAAATATTAATATACTTCGTATAGTCCAAGTCAATGTCTTCCTGGACGAAATGCAATATAAAAATATTAGTTTAAACTAATAAGGCAGACCTAAAGAAATTTTATTTGACTGAAATAACGTTACCTACGGGTCTCAAAAAGGAACGCCGATCGCAATACTGAAGACATTTCAACGCCATGTGGGAATTCAGGCTGGACGCAGTTCATACAACCCATACATTCAATGTCTTTTGGGATGTAAAATAAAACAGGGACCCCAAAGTGCCCCCCCCCCCCCCCATCTTCTTCCCTTTCATCCCCCCATTGTAAACTATGTTGATGGAGCTTCAAGCTCGTAATTATTTGCTTCACTTACACAAGGCCGGCATCCCTTTCTTGGTCCAGGTATCAAAGAAAACGCTTCGTGAGCAAAATAATACAACCCATGTTTTCTCGCCTTAGCATTATTACTATTAGCTGCAGCCTGCAGTTGAATGATACAAAATATTTGTCTGATTAAAATTGCAATAATATGCATCAAGTATCAGTTAGAGAAGCCTATTCGGGAAAGCGGGTCTTTGTAACTTGTTTTTATTTTTCCCCTCATAAGCTTCAAAAACTTATATGGGGTTACTAAACTTGATTTCCAATTATTGAATCATGACATACCAAATACATGAGCAAAATAAAACTCCCGGTCAAATCAGTCTCATTCACGTTTTATATTATGCGAGGCCACCCTGTGAAATTACATGGGACAATTCTCCACAGTCGTTGTTGATTGCACTATATATTCGTGTCTGTTCGACCAAGTTTTCCACTATATTGACTTTATTATCTGGCTGTTCCATCATCGAAATGCCTTAAAGAGAATTTCGCCCATCTCTCTGAGCAACTGCCACATTCTGAACATATCCAGGTTGTGATCTTATCTTCTATACGTCTTATGTTTCTGAAGCAACAGCCTGTGATATACATGAAAATATGTACCTTTCCACATCGAGAAAATTGTGATATATGTCGGAACATTTTCTTTTTGCATCGATGTTATCTATTAAAAAGAACAACAAAAACAAAGTATTCAAAGGCCCTTGGGGAAATCCATTACAACCACGGCTACTGATCTCGCTATTCTGTGAAGTTGAGGGTGTTTTTTTTTTTTTTTTTCTGAAATGTTCCCTGAAGATGCCTGGGTCGATGGGTATACGCCCAGCATGAGGATAATGCTATTTATACCTCTCTTGCTCCTCGCAATTTCTCGTGTCTCTAAGTACTTTCGGGTCGTACTGAGTTCCATAATCGCCACTGAGAGAGAGAGAGAGAGTATCTTTTTTTTTTACGGATCACGAAGTCGATGTCACAATCCGAGCCTCAGAAAAGATTGCTCTATCTGGCCCACTGACTTCCACAGCTGTTTTTTGGTCTTTGAGAGCTGACTTCACTGGCAAGGTCGCCAAATTGCGGGAGACAGGGGAGAGGGAGGACGTACAAATAACTACTCAAATGTCCAAGGGAAGTGCCCAACGTCCAGTAAAGAACGCTAAACACATTGTACTCTTAGCCTGATTCACCATTCATTTTGCCTATGTGCAAGGTTCAACCCGCAGCTGTAACTGCACTGCCCAAAGAAATCTCTTTATATTAATCCTGGAAGTGTCAAGAGTGCGATCTACTCGAGGACTCGCTCATTACACTTTGTATTTCAATGACTTTCCAAACTCTATGTACAAATCACTAACAAGGTACTCATCGTTTATTGCCTTAGTACCGGTGGTCGACATGTCATTTTCTATACTGAACATGAATAAACATTACTATTGAAACAAAGCATTCCGGCACTTTCATGCGAAAACAAAGCATTCCGGCACTTTCATGCGACACCTCCCACCTATATGATTAATATAACTATTTATAGCCCTCAAGACTTTGGCAAATTTATGTCATTCCTCGCACACTCACCCCTCATATAGTCGCCTACCTGAACGCCTTCTGTTAATTTTTTGAACTTTTATCAATTTGCTGCACCCTGTTTCTTTACATTCTGCACACAAAAAGGTAATTTCAGAAAGAAAAAAAAAGAACACTTCCACGACATTTAATAAGATAATAACACTGCCACATTCTCACGTCCACTGTATCTGAGCACATAAACAATAGTCACCAAGTCGCCACTGGTTATGTCCTACGGAATGTCCCCACTCACACACACACAAAACAAGCTTTGGGAGGCACGCTCGACCACCCACTCGGGAAGAGAGTTGGGACGGACGTCGCGATGGTGATATCAATTATCATTCCATCGTCACCGCTATCCGCCCTGCACCGCGGCGTATCCGCTCATACGACCTAGCGTCTAGCAGCGGGTGAGCGCGGACACGGCCGGGCAGATCGCGGGGCCAGATAGTCAGCATCTTGCTGGTGTCGACAGTCTCATCTCTCGCACTACACAATCCTTGCCACTGTGATAGTGTGGTCACCGTGCCAATCCCTACGACAGGCTCATGGGCCAATCTCTCTCTGTCTCTCTCTCTTTCTCTTATATATATCAGCACAGACATTTTGAACATATCAATCTCAAACTCTTCAACAATCCGCTTTCCCTAAGAAGCAGTTACAAATGCTTCGGCTTACAATTTGATATGCAGAGTGCGTAGAAACCGATAAGGTTTAAATGAATAAAAAACATGAACAAAAAAAAAAAAAAAACAGTCATGAACAAAAACAAAACAAACAAACAAAAGTAAAAAACAGAACACAAATCAACACCTCGAGGAAGGGCATTTTAACATTACAATGACAGTAGACTTCACATTCTCGTCATGCATACTATACTGAAGCCAAAGTATGAAACAAACTACGACCTATGCACAATAATACAGACCTCATTTTCTCGCTATTCTATCTATTATTGAGACGAAGGAAAGTAAAAGAACAGGGTGTGAGGGAAGCAAAAGAGAGAAAGATATGCTGGGCATACAAGACATCAGACAGGGGAAAAAAAAACGTAAGAAGAAGGATTGGGCGTGAAGAAAGGTTGAGGCGCATGAGGAGTACATGAAATACAAATCAAACTATTTGAAGATTGAAAGACAAGACCAAGAGAGACAGAAAAAAGAAAGAAAGAAAGAAATACAACAGGACAACTTAAGAGGACGACGCCACTAGTGAATAAGAATCACCGTGCCGTCTCTCCCTTCTCTTTGAGGATGAGCTATTTATTCCTGACCCGAGAGTAGGGATTCTCACATCATCTCCAGTAGTTTGTTCCCGGCGCTCACTAGCTTAGGAATCTCCACTTCAAACCCTATGTACTTCCATCGCTTGGTAAGCCGCTTTAATGATGTCTAGGAAGGCATTAGGCCCCGGAGCAGTGTAGCAGACAATGTCATTGGTTGCTGCTGGGGACTTTGGGACTTCCTTGCAGACAAACGCGCGCCAGCACGGGACAACGTCTATGGAACTTGATTGTGTTAGAGAGGCTCACTGGAGACCTCCGGCCTGCAAGTCTGGGTCACTTTAAACAAGTGGATCTAGCTTTCCTTTTTATTGTCGACGCATAGATCCAATGGCCTTGCTAAATTTTAACACGATTGTGCTCCAAGTAACGATAAGAAAAAAAAAATGGGCAGACAAGAGAGGGAGAGAGAAAGAGAGAGAGAGAGAGAGAGATATACACAGGAGAAAAGATGGACCGACAACAACCAAGAATGGACAAAGAAAATGCCTGCAGAGACCCAGTCCCTGGCCCATACAGTGACGGATGGAGAAGACATAAGCACAGCTCGTCAAGAGAGGTTCAGACGGAGTTAAGGATTGCGAAAAAGAAAAAGACAAACGACACTGCCGACGAAGACGACATCTGATTAGACCGCATGACAAAAGACACTAAATTCATTCGAACTATTAGCTTTACTACAGTCAGCAGCAGGAAATGGGAGAGACATAAACCAAATCAACGCCAAGTTGCAGGACAGAATTATGACGACTGCTGCTATGAAGCCAGATAAAACTGAGAGAAGTACTCACGAATGAGAATGAGCTCAACTAGGTAGAATAAATATCCATACACCCTCACTTCATCTGGGCATCTGAAACTCATGCGATAACCTTTAACATCGGGCCGTTCTTTTCCATGAAAAACTCGATTCTCAAATTTTAGGGTCGACAGTCATTTACCATTTAGGAGGATAGCATTGCAAAACACGAACTACTGGAGAGATTAAGCGTGATGGCATGTGTCACGACATAGCTGAAGGTGCATGAACATAATTATTATCCCTAGTTCGGAAGCACCGACATTCGGACAAATCAGACTGAAAGTTATACGTGCGCACTAGCTTTAACGAGGGCCAAAAACTAAACACTCTGCCACAAATACACGTTTTAACACCACGTACTACTTTTCATCCAGTGGTGACATTTTCGATCCGAAGTGCAGGTAAACATTTCCAGGACTATCCTGGACGGAGCAAAAATTCCAGATCAGACTTGTGTCCTGTTCGACGATGGAGACAAGCCAGACAAAAAAAAAAAAAAATCAAATGAGAGAGCGCCACTTTGTCAAGGATAACAAGCACAAGATGATTGAAAACCAAGGACTGTCAAAATATTTTTTTTTTTAAAAGTCACTTGGTTCGACTTTCACTGCACCCGTCAATCTGTCTGAGGGTCGTCTGTCTGTCTGCCTGCCTGCCTGCCCGTCTGTTCATCTGTCTGTCTGTGTCTCTCTCGCAAAAAGTTACATTCTGTGTTTGTTTGTGTCAATGTTTGTTTTTGTTTGCTTTATATTTTAATTTATTGTTTCTTACAACCCTTTAATATTTGAGAATCAAGTTGGCACAAATGTCGACTTTTTTTTTTTGTTATTTGGGGGGGGGGGGGGGGGGGGGGGGGGGGGGGGGGGGGGGGGGGGGGGGGGGGGGGGGGGGGGGGGGGGG
>JBCEWB010023729.1:0-14752 GCA_039654565.1 Peronia peronii | reverse complement strand
ACTCACTCACTCACTCACTCACTCACTCACTCACTCACTCACTCACTCACTCACTCACTCGCTCGCTCGCTCACTCATTCACTCACTCATGGAAACATAAACTATTCCTCCAAACATTGATGAATCATCGTGCTAGTGTATCCTAGAAACAACCAGGAGAGATTGGTGCAGCGAAATAGCTACCATCTTGCTATTATGTTACCAGGAGGGAGGGGAGGGGGGGGGGGGAAGGGATTTGCGACATATTGCGATTTCGAACACCCTGGCCTAATACAGTCGTACACATTGGCAGTTTCGTGCAGATAATATTCAGTGGGTTAGGCAAAATCCAAGAACCAATTAATCTTGTCTATCAAAAAGTAAATTTGACTGTCTTGTTATTGGCTATCTCTTCTTGGTACTGGTCTGCCCATTTTTTATTCCTCATGATGTGTTTATAAATAGATGGAATAGCATTACCATAACTGTGTTGTTTTAATCTTCTCTAAGTTAACAAACAAACAACAAACGAATACATCTGTTATTCAATGATTTCTTTTGTCTTTCATCTTTTTTTTAGTAGATATTAAACTTGAGATCACTAGTTAATACATCCGAGATTTTCAAGAAGATATCACGGATGAATGCGATCTAGAAGGTGGAGCATCTCTCGCTTAACATAATCATTTCACAGCGAGTCCATGCTTATATCCTCCTTTTTTTACTGTGATTTATTATCATTGGGCCAAAACAAAGAGATTATTCTTTGGTTCTTTTCAGATACCATCCTCTGTGGTGAACCGTAGTTTGACAATCCTCCGTTTTATCATTTGCACAGTGGGGATTGTTTTCGACCAGCCTTGTTATTTCCCTTTGCCAGACACAAGGTTGTTGAACAAACAGCATAGAAACCGAACAAATGACTTTTGCACTCTTTGTTTGAAATGTACATTATAAAGGAAAAATATTTAAAAAATCATTATATAAGGAAACTGTTTTCTTCAGGTTGTGGTAATTTTAGCAAAAAATTTTGTGGTCGGTTTTTCAAATGACAAGAAGAAAAGTGAGTTTTTTTCCTTCTTTACACTGTTTCTCAACAACCCTCGTATCTGGTAAAGGGAAGTAGCAGTGCTGGTCGAAAACGATTCCCCCCATTCGGCTCCTTCAGTAGGATGCAGTCAGTGAGAACGCTCGAAGACATGGACCAGTTTTGTGCCATCTTGTCATATTTGCTCAGCTTCTGTCCAGATTGGATTTTCCACCTCGAAAGATAAATTGTCAGATCGAATTAGGCCGCCCTGATTTCCTCAGAGGTTTCTAATAGTTTCTGGTTCTTTTAGATCTGATTGAAAGAAGGAACTGAGAAATAAAATAAAATAAAATAAAGAGTGGTGACATGAAGAGGGGAACAGAAAGAATGAGGGAGAATGTATGTGAGTGATTAAATAAGCCACCATGTACTAATAAGAAATTGGACTTCGGAAAAGAAAAGAAGGAGGAGAAAGACAGACGGGGGGGGGGGATGTGTAGCGTTTGCCCCGAGCTCATGAGATCTTCAAGTGTTTTTGCCATCCATCCATCCATCCATCCATCCATCCATCCATCCATCCATCCATCCATCCATCCATCCATCCATCCATCCAACCATCCACTCACCCATCCATCTATCTATCTATCTATCTATCTATCCATCCATCCATCCATCCATCCATCCATCCATCCATCCATCGATCCATCAGTCCATCCGTCTATCCATTCCTCTCTCTGCTCATCTGCCCGTTGGTCCTTCCATTCAGCCATCCATCCGTCCCATTTATTACCTCCATCCGTACCCATATCCATCCATCCATCCATCCATCCATCCATCCACTCACCCACCCGTCCGATGAGAAAATCTTTGCTACGTGTTCATTAAGCAGCTTAAGCAAAAAGTACTTGCAATTTTCTCGTGGTTGCCACGAAGCAGCGGACATTCTTCACATTTTGGCATAAAGAAAAAGGCTAAGCAAGTTCTGTATGTATGTATTATGTACATTTGTACATCGCAGAAGGAAACAAATCATTTTGACTGAGTAAAATACCCGTTTCGATGGCATTCGTGGCGCTTGGCATCTGTTGTTTTCGATGTGCGTTTTCACCCATTGCATGGTGAGCACATTAACATGGTACTATCAGCTGCTCTCTGGCGATTGTTCAACGAAAGATATAGCAATGGTTAATGTTACTTCGCCCCAGATGCCGAATTTTATCAACAAGAGCAACAAAAAAAAAATCAATAAGAATCAGAACAATCACGCTACAACATACGGCCATAAGGAAAGGAAACAGAGATAGCAGCTGGATTTCGTCTTCGAAACAGAAAGAAATCGATCACCTCTGTTCGACGTTACGAGGGAAGAAATGGGAAACGGAGAAAAAGAGGGGGAATTTTAAAAAATAAATGAATAAAAATGCTGGCACGAGATAAGGGCCGAGCAAAAGCCGAGAATAAATATTGTCTTAGTCGATAAATTATCCAGATTCCAGTCCGACTTCCTACTTATGTTGTTCAGAATGCCTCCTTCCCCATTGATAATTATTGAAATGTTTATGTTAGCAAAATTATACTCAGTTTACTAGCCACTGTAAACAGCAACAAAACTATAAGGAAGCAGCTTTAATCCGAAAAGTGATATTCTCATAGTGCCAGCATGATAATAATTCAAGTTCAGTAACGGATAGCTCAAGCCTAAATGGCAGTTTTAGAGAGATGCAGTGTCACTGTATTGTGATTCTTTGAAAAGTCATGAGAGTTAGTTTTGACTAGCCCTTTTACGGGAGTTAGTTTTGACTAGCCCTTTTACATTTCTTTGCCAGACATAATATGGGGTGTTGGTGAACAAGTATATAAAGAAGGGGGGAAAAGCGCTCCTTTACTTGAAAAATGCCCAAAAAATTTTGGTGTAAAGAAAATTAGCATTTTCTTCTTACTGTAGTAATTTTATCTGATCAAACTTTCGATCTTTACTTGAAGTTTACACCATGAAAAATTCCGAAAAAGTTTTGGTGTTAAGAAAATTATTATTTTCTTCTTACTGTAGGGATTTTATTTATTTATTTTTTTGTTATCAAACTTTCGATCAGATGCACGGGGTGTTTCTGAAAGGCAAGTAATAGCCCTGATCAGAGTAATCTACCATTAGAATGCATATAATAATGAAAAAGTCCTTGCCTTGAGTACACCGGCCTTTCAATACTTTTGGGATTAGCAACGGGCAGCATGGCCAAGATAACCTGTCCACTTGCCTACAACAACAGTTCAACAGCAACAAACATGTACGGGGTTCGTAAACATATTTTATTTCTTTAGCTGCTTTCTTTCTGTAGACATGCCATGCCCATTAAACATCGCTCACTTTAATAACGAAGGGCACGGCAGTAGAACGAGAAGACAGTTACCCTACTCAGTTGCTATTGTGGCGTCATCGCAGAATGCAGACTGCTTCAACTTTGTGCATGGACGAAAAGAGTCACAGTGGTATTGTTGTGTCTCTTATCTTGTGAATCACCATTCACCAAGCATAAAGTGAACACAAAACCTCATAGCGGACCAATTAATTCTAGTTATTGTGCACAGACCATTCCAGACAGTAATGCAAACATTGTACTAACTACTGGTGTCAAGACATATGCACAATCGGACACAGACATTATCATATATAATATTAGACATCAACATTGCAACATTCCAGGACATGGACAAGAATAGGCACATCATGTGATAAACAATTCTCTTTCAGATAATGAACATAAATATAACAAAATCACATTATTGACGTTCTAGAAAGGGAACTCTTGGCTGATGAAAGGGGAATAATAAAGTCGGTCCCACAACAGGTATAACAAAAACAACAACAACAACAACAACAACAATAACCAAAACCAGCGAGCTGATGTAGGCCTTTTAAATACTGAACAGCACTTGGTTGGAGCCTTCAGCACGCCGGATTGTGTCTATCATTGAGGGCTTGTGGCAGGTGAAAGCAAAGATAAGTTCTTAGCATATGAAGTATAAATGGACGTTTTAAACAGAACGAAAGAGCAAAACATACGTCCGCCACCATTGGCCGGGGCTTTTGTTGACAGGACCACTTTGCGCCTAATGCAGCAGACAGCACGCATAATTAGCGGGATTTTCCGATGGCAGATAATATCTGCACTCAGAAGGATTTCTTTTTCCGATTGCTTTTTCTTTTTTTTTAAACAGAATTTTATAATTTCTGTGCTTTGTTGTCCCTCACACTACCCCAACCATTTCCATACTGTCCATGCTGTTAATATGGAAAATCCTGATTTGCTATGGTGCAGTTTGTTAAATGAAAGCAAAAAATGTTCAGAACAGTGTCTTCTATACTATAAATCTGCAACAAAACCCACAATAGCCTTATGGACTGGAAAACTGATGAATGGATCCATATGAAATTTGGCACTCAACACTGTTGCAAATGGATCTGTGTTTCTATGTACGTAAACCCGAAAAAAAGCGTATTATCTGTGACATTATTCTGAAGATGCGATAATAATTGAATAATAAACTCGCGAGGGTGCTTGATCCGAATTGTACGTTCGATCGTATTATGCGTTCAAAGCACGTTTTCTTTGAGAATCATACAGTTTCATCAACCAAAATATAAACATCGGGGTGCGCACGCTTGCCATACACTTAGAGTGGCAGGGCTATATTTAAGAAATCTCCCACGGAGGCCGTGAGTTCTCTTCTAAAATAGCCATCCCAACATTTAAAAGTAAATGTAAAACTCAAAATGACCCCTACTTTATAATGAATAGTTGTTGCAGTCACTTTAAAAAAAAAAAAAAAGAGAGAAATAGAAAGCACTGCATGACTGTGTCCCTGAGCGCCAGACATATTTGTTATTATTATTGTGGTTATTAGTGTGTGTGTGTGTAATTTAATTTTGTTGTTGATGTAATCTGTTGATATGCAATATCCATCTATCTATATATATCTTCATGTGTATGCATATTATGGTAGCTGAAACTGGGTTGTGAACAGGGGCGCAGAACACCGGGTCTTCTCAGTCAACATGGAGGAAAAGTTGCCATATCGCCATATTCGTTATTATTCCTACAATAATGACCCATATTGATTTATTGTTAGTAGTGCCGTGTGCTTCTCGATGTAAATAAGGAAGCTGAGCACTTTTATCGTGTAATAACACACAACCATGCACCCCCATGGGGGCCTGGGTATATAAGTAGGTTCTTTGTTCCCACCTGCAGGCGGTAAAAGCCCGCCATCGGTGGGATGTCTCCCATGGAATGCCATCATCGACGTTCCAGGGGTGACACCTCTTCTCTCTCTTCTTGCTCGTGTCTTCGATCCCGCCCTCTTTCCTCTCTTCATCTTGACGTGTAAACGCATCTTACTGTGTTACTGTTAGGCACAATATATTATATAGCCTGATCGTGTTGATATGCCAAACCCCAATACAAACAAACAAACCAAACCAAGCATTCATTACCAACAGGCGAGTACTGGGAGACTCAGAATAGTCCACTCTTCTGATCCTCCATATTGCATTTCCATTACCGGAGCCTAAACGAAGGACAAAATTGAGAGCACATTTGAAACACGGGGCGAGGACTCTCCACGGGACTTTGCTGTTGGACTTACAAAAAAAACAAAAACAGTAGTTTATAGATAATGAAATTTCCGTGTCGTTGCATGTGATTAAATTTCTATGTCGTTCCATCATGTTTGTTTAGCTTGTTGTCTGCTTCAGTGGATTTCAAATTTCACAGGGGATGATCGGTCCTTTAAAAATGGCGTCTACAAGATCAGTTTGTCTCTGTTGATTTTGATTTTTAAAAATTCCCAAGCAACCCCCCCCTCCTTTTTTTAAAATAGAAAACTGTGGTTGAGATGTAGTCACAAAATGGATACCTTTACATCAGATGATTTCCAACAAACGGATATACTTGGTCTAAATGGGAGATCGTTTCGCAGATTATCTGTCCCTCCCAAAAGAAGGACACCTGTAAAGGGAGATCATTTTGACCAGTCCTATTACTTCCCTTTGCCAGACTAAAGACGTGTTGAGCAAACAGTGTAAAGAGGAAAAAATCCCTTTACTTCTTGTCATTCGAAAGACTGGTCGCCAAAATATTTGATAAAATTATAACAGTAAGAAGAAAACATTCTCTTTGCATCATAATTTTTCTGGAATTTTTCATGGTGTATGTTTCTAGCAAAGAATGCAAAAGTGATTTTTTATCCTCTTGACACTACTTGTTCAATGTCTCTTTTGTTTGGTAAAGGGAAGTAATAGGACTGAGCACAACGATCTCCCATTAGAGATACAATTTGATAGTAGATGATTGTTAGATAACGCAGTGAAACCCAAAATAATGGATGGGCTGCGAGTAAAATTGAAGATAAGGCGGCTGTGGATGATCCTGGAGAAGCATCAAGATGGCATACTGACATTTATTCGTTGTTTTTCACAGAGGAATAAGAAACTTCCATTGTTGAATTTGGATGGTCAGAGAAATAGGATAAACTTTCCAAAAAGGTTCTTTGTAAATTGTGAGGAATCACAATGTTTATTGGCTCCTCCGCCCCAGCACCCCATGTCCTGTTTTCAGATAAAGAACCACGGTGGTGAAATATTGGGTCACTTTGAACTCATTCCATGTCGTTGTGTCTCAGTTGTTGGGCTGAGCTATCAAAATCATCACAAAGCGTACATTAGTGTAACAATAGAAGGATCAGTAGCAAAAGAACGGTGAGATGTTAATTATAGTTTAAGATCGATGCGATAGAAATAACCCTAATCTCACGACCGAGTTTTTAATTCCTTTTTTTTTTTTTTTTTAAAAGATTAGATATTATCAAGACTTGCTTCTGCTGCTGACTCTGCCCGCTTCCGTCTACTGCCAGTTATAGACCTGATCTATCAACGCCTTGACACAAGTGATGGTCTGTTATCAGACGTTATCTCCAGTCAACAAAATTGTGGGAAATGCCGGCCTTATTTCGACATCTTTTAGCTCCGGACGAAGATATCATCAGGGTATAGAAGCAGGGTTTGCTCTTACACACACTAACTTGTCAGTTTGTTATGACATGCTTGGTTTCTGTGGTTGATAGCCCAGTTCCTTCCAATACTTCTTTAGTGGAGATAAATTGTGGGACCGTTGGCTATTGTTGATAATTTTGTTTCATATCATAGAAATTTTGATTTTTTAATTTTTTTTTTATTGTTTTAGAGTTGTAATTATGTGCGGCTTGGAGATTATTCATTTTCTGTTTCCTTTTCCATTGGAATATAAATACAGGAAACATTTAATGAGGCCCCCCCCCCCTTAAAAAAAGCTAAGCTTTGTTGATTCGTGGTTGTCCCTAGCAGAGCCGCAGGGGCGCCAAACTTACCACTTCAGTACGAAAATTAAACATCACAAACGTCTTTGTAGCTATGGATATGGAAAAAATGTTTATCAATATTCTAATTTTAGCTAGGAAAGTGCACGGATTAGTATAGGATAAAAGGTTTCCTACTTCTTCGTGTCAACAATTTGGCACCCCTGTAGTCCATCTGTCTTTAACTCTAGATGTATTCAAATGTATTCTAGTTAAACTGTACGTGTAAATGACTTTCAAAACAATATACACAATAGTAGCATTTTTTCGTTCTATTTCGTTGTTCAGCCTCCTGAGGGTGGTTGTCTCGTTCATATTAGCATCTTTATCATTTAGTGTTTGCCATTTCGCTTTGACCCGCCATTTCTTAAACAAGAACAACTATCGTTGCAGTACAGAGGCTTTAGCAGTACATATGCAATGGTTTCTCTAACATTTGTAGGATTAACACAACACCGGATGATCAGTGCCTCGTGTGTCGTAGTTATTCAGTGTAGTATGTCAAATATTTCATCCTCGGCAAGGAGTGTTAACCTCAGATAGCGACCGCGCATGGGCATCGGTGCTCGGAGCAGAATATCCAATATCCAACAACTATAACTGCACGCCAGTCTTCATGGCATTGTTTAACAAACAATTTACGCTTTGTTTTGTTTCTGGCATTTCTCTTGAATAAAATGTGTCTGTGATATAGTGATTGAATCAGTTATTATTTCAAATCCTCAAATAAGATAGGAATAGCCTGCATGGTAAAAAATGCCCAACTAACAATCTGTATCCTAAATATCCTTTAAGAACATTCCAAAAATGTATTACCCAACAAATCCAGCATCGGATATGACCCGTTAATGAGCAGCATATCAGTTGGCATGTCCCTAAACGATACGAGTTCATCGCTTTGCTGAACTTCAGCTGACCTCAGCAAGCCGACCTACTGATTATCTCTCCTGGCTGTTTCTTGTGTCATAATGATCTCTTTGCTAAAGTCCTTTCTATAGCCAACGTCATAGTTCAGTGTTCATATAATCTTCAATCGTGTTATAGAAAGAGAAATGGGGAATACCACCAAGAGAGCATACAGTTATTGTATCTTAATGATATGTCCTTGGCTATGAAATTGTTATGTTATATTTTCTGTTCTTCTTCTGCCGTCGTAATCATCGTTTTTGGAAACTGGGCGTCGTCACAAAAGGTCCCTTTTCCCTTAATAGTCATGCATTTATTTCCCATTACGACATAATACACTCAATTTGCTCATTCACCATTTTGCGTGGCATATGAAAAGCATACTTATTACGCCCAACGAACTTCGTACAGTCTGGGTATGTACGCACAACGAAGAGTATAGAAATTACTGTATTAGAGTACGTGGGCTGACTATTATAAAAGTAAAGGGCATGTTCTTTCTCAGTACATTTTCTGTTGTGTTGGTCTGTAATTTCTCGGGATAGCTTTATAGCGGTTACTTAGATTTGCTCTCCAAGCTTGATTTGCTGTTCTCTCCTATTCATGCAATGCAATCTAACGATGTTTGAGGATAAGCCTGACTATTACTCAGTATTTGTAGGTATAGAAAGAACTGTTAGGACAAATGCAGCTGTGTTGGTCTGATTTTTGTGGCGTTATCTGCCCCGTGTCTCGTTTGTTCAAAATCATGAAAGACTGCACTTTCTTGTAGTGACCTTATTCCTGTTATGTTTCAGAGTGGGGGAGTCCTCGGATGTCCAGGAGCTGAGCAAGTCCCTGACCGTGGGCCTGCAGGTGCCCGGCATCCACTCGTACCTGCCGCACCTGATTGGTCATCCAGAGTATCTCCGCCCGGCCATCAAGCTGTCACAGGGCAGACAAGGAGGTAAGTGTGGACAGACAAAATGACAGTAGCAATGGGGATTATTTTTGACCACCGCTATTACTTCCCGTTACCAGACACAAGGATTGTTGAAGAAACCGCGTAAAGAAGGAAGGGCTCACTTTTCTTCTTGTCATTGGAAAAACTGATGCTAAAATTATTACGACATGAAGAAAACAGTTTCCTAATACAATGAATTTTGTTGTAATTTTTTTTACAGTGTACATTTCAAACAGAGAGTGTGAAAGTCATTTATTCGCTCCCAATGCTGCTTGTTCAACATGTTTATGTCTGGCAAAGGGAAATAACACCCCGATAGTAATGACGTAGATACACGCGGAGAGAGGGAGAAGGAGAGAGGTAGCAGTGAAGGGAGAGACTATCTCTACGTATCATCAAGTTGTCCCAGAGCATTTACGGAGGCCAACTTGGAGAGATGACAACAATGGGAATGATATTTGCACTCACATTGTGTGTGTGTGTGTGGGGGGGGGGGGGGGTGGGTGTGGGTGGGTGTGGGTGTGTGGGGGGGGGGACGTTTGTTGTGTGGGAGAGAGAGAATAAAACAAACGAGATGATTATGACGTGGTGTAGTTTTCCTCTCTCTCTCTCTCTCGCTCTTTCCTCGTAATGTTCCTTTTTTATATTCCCCCATCCCTCCCACCTCGGCTTTCTTCACGACATTTTGGATTCACCTTTCTCCATAATCACTGTGCTTATTTGACGCTCACACGGCCCCCTGTGTCTCGTCCATCCCCGTCCACCCTCTCTCTCCCCCCATATTTTTAGACGTTTATTTTTGCTTGCTCAGTTCGACTTGTCACTGTTCATGCCTCGCTTTCTTCATTTCCTTTAACGTACCATTCCCCGCTCCCACAACCCAGCGCTAGCCCTCAGTCCTCGACACTAGTACTACATGTACATCTCATTACAGAGCTTTATCCATCTCCCCGATACGTGCAGACAACAATTGAACCGCTCATGAAACCGATAAATCAGATGGCTGCACACAAAGATAGATACCCTTGCTCATCCATGCATTCATTCAGTCACTTAAATATTTAGTACTGGTGTCATTTTCTTCCCTGACATAATCATCCGCAGGAAGTTGAAAAGCGAAATCTGTACGGCGAAATCTGTATCTTCCCCCGCTTACTCTTTCATTGACTCATCCGCTCTGTCACTCTCTCGGTCACTCAAGCACGCCCTAGCACACTCACTCACTCACTCACTCACTCACTCTCTCACTCATTCACTCACTCACTGAAATACACACTCACTCACTCATCCACTCACTCACTTATCCACTCACTCACTCACTCACTCATTCACTCATTCACTCACTCACTCGCTGCGCTTCATTTGAACCTACCATCAAAGACAATAGAAATTTCACTAGAAGGGCAGACTCCGACACGAGGCGGTGTGATGGAATTACCCCAGCCAATTTACGACTAATTACCGTCCCTGGTAGTTACCTTCTCACGTGCTCTCGGTATGTATCAGGTTTCTACGCTTCCATCGCCATCCTCTATTTTTCTCTTTGCTGCTTCCTATGTGAATGCTCTAAATCGGACTAACAACTAATTTCAGGGGGGAGGGGATGAGAATAGAAATGAGAATCGATTCGATGAAGAAATGGGAGAAACAACAAAGGACAATGATCTCTTTGTTGTTGTTGTTGTTTTTGTCATTTTACTTTTTACCCTCCTGTAGTCTGCTCTTATCAGGCCTGTCCGTGGGGGCAGAGTGTTGGAACAACAAGCAGGGAGAAAGAATGAAGAGACAGAAAGATGAATTACGGATGCGGTGGACGAGTTACAATCGAATTGATAGTTTTCAGTTTTCTTTCCACGCTATTGGAGATATTGTTTCATGGTATTTATAATTTAAGGTTGCATCGACGTGAAGCCGTTAAAAAACATTGTAGTCGTTCACAATTACTATAGGGATGAAAACTAGCGATGTTGGTGTCATTTAAATATATACGTGTAATTCATACGACAATCACGAACCGATTATGAAAGCGATATCAGCAGTAATACTAACAATGACAACAACTTCAGCATCCTTCAAGGGGCCCACTCAACTGATGACTATCGTATGGGAACATATTGTGTGGAGATGGCCTAGATCTTATGCGTCCAGCCGAATTGACATCTAGCCAAATTGACAAGTAAAACTCAGTGTGAGTGGAGAAGGCCATCAAGCCGACCTGACTAAACCGAATTGACATTTTGACTTCGATGATTTGGCTTGATCGTGCGTGGGCCCAATAATATCAACAATACCAAATCAGATCGCTGTCGATCCTAATGCTGTAAATTACATTTGATAATGAAGTCTTTGAACTCTCACCCAAGAGAATGCTTGATGAGCGACAGTTCTGTGATGTCGTGATCAAATCTGTCATGTGATCAGGTGGTATTACAGACCGTACACGTTACAACATGTTCTCTCCGGTTGCAAAGTCGGCTTGACCAGTGGAAGATATATCTGGCGGCTCAACTGTGTGCTTGAAGTGCTGGCAAGAACAGTTGCATCCGCACTGACAAAGCCCGAGAAATCAGATGCACTGACAAAGCCCCAGAAATCAGGTGAATCCCAGGAAAATACATTCGTCCAAGAGTCAACAAGTAATCCCACTAAGATCCCCTGCAACACCCCATTACGCGGAATGCAGGAGGGAGCCGGCGACTGGGACATAGTAGCCGATTTGACAGGATGGGGAGAATATCCCGAATTAATTAAGAGGTCAGGTATGAGGCCGGACATAGTGCTTAGCTCGAGGATTGCAAAGTCGTACATCCTTGTCGAGTTAGCTGTTCCATATGAGATAGAAGTGGAGGAGCAGCAAGAATACAAGATAGCCAAGTACCAAGATCTCCTGACGGATTTGCGAAGAGTCGGAATGAAGGCAAACGTATTCACGGTAGAAGTGGGAGCAAGGGGCTACATTGATTCAACAGTATATTCTCTACTGAAGAAGCTCAACATAAGTGGCCGGAATTTTAGAAACGTCCTGCGTGTGTTAGCAACAGCAGCAGAGAACTCCTCCTGTTGGATTTGGTGCAAAAGGGACGCATTGTGATCCCTACACCGGTTGATCCGAACGGTAGATTTAATAGAATAAATTATCCCACAAAAACAGTGGCAGGCGTAGCACAGTGGTTGGGACACCCCGGTCAACTATATCTGGACCGAAAACCAAACGGCACGGGTCCAAATCCCACCCAGATAGTCCCTGTGGGAAGGGGAAAAAAGATGGGTGACAGACATCGGGAGTCATGACGCCGGTGTGGCCGGGGTTCTAGAAGATGTCAGGAAGTTAAAAGCCGAAACATCTAATGAAAGAACCCACTCTTCCTCTGGAGACTGACACCTGTCTCGCTCCCCCTGAGGAGTTTACCTGCCACAGGTGGACAGAGGACGGGGATTTATAAGGAGGTTCTCTGCTCCCACCTGCTGTCGATGAAACTCAGAAAGTCCCCTTCGGTGGGATGTCTCCCATGGAATATCATCCTCGATGTTCCAGGGGTCACATATCTCTCTCTCTCTCCTTGCTCCTGTCTTCTGTCCCGCACTCTTTCTTTTCTTGTAAAGGTATAAACCTATCTTACCGTGTTTGGCAAATATAGCCGTGATCATGTTGATGTGCCGTTAAACCGCAATACAAACAAACAACTTCAGGCGGACAGCTATGCTTTTGACAAAAGTGCCGATGATCGCGAGGGGGATTTTATTATGGACTAGCTCTTTCAGTAAGTTTTCGATATCATTTTTGCTGTGTACTTTTAATGTTCATAGTAATTATAGCCTTGAGACTTTTTCATCTTCAGGATAGAGATCTTTAGAAAAAATGAAGTCATTAAAAACATCATTGATAAGGAAGAGCATGGCCCATCGTGCAAGTTAGCAGTTCTGGCCTTTTAAAGTATGAATCATTTTGTCAGCCAGCTCAGTTATTTCCTTTAGCCAAATACAAGAGGTATGATGCAAGCATTGTACGGGAAGGAAGGAAACCACTTTATTCCTCTTATTCTGAAACATGAGACCCAGAAAATTACGAAAAAAAAAAAAATCACTACGAGGGAAAACAAATTGTTTTGATCACACGAGTGAATGTTTCAGACTTTTACTTTTGGTTCAAATTACAAGAGAATAGGCGATTTTTCTTCTTTCTTTACAGTGCTTGTATTATACTTCATATAAGGGATTGCCGTGACCGTGCGGTTGGACGTCTGGTCCTAGGCGAAAAACTTACGTCGTGGGTTCAAAACTTGAATCTTACACGGAGCGAACCCCACTTTTTTTCGATGACTCAACGGTCCCCTGAATTGTTGGATAGAAAAGTCTGACGCCTAGCTTTCTCGAATAAGGACAAATAAATTTGGGCGATCCCATGTGTCCGTTATGCATGTTTAGACAATCCTTGGCAGTTAAAACTAGGATTAAGAGTGGGCGGAAATGATGCTGTCTGGGCAAAATTTCCAAATTTCTACTCACAAAAATGCTTCTAATTGAACTAGGCGTTGACGTAAAACTGAGATAATTCTACTTTCTTAGGCTTGAAAAGATGCATGAAAAATAGCAATAAAACATCGCTGGGCTCCAGCAATGGGAAATAATTGGGTGTATGGTCAAGATAGCTTATTGTATTTTTCTAACAATAGTGGCGATAGTAAAGACGACAACACAATAAAGAACCCGGTAGTGGACAGTTCTAATGCCTTATATAACAACTGATATTGGCTTGGCCAGGGTTCTGAGGCGTTTTTGTCATTGAGAATGCCCAGTGATTGACAATATCTGTGACGGAAATATCGATCTCATCTATTTCAGCGATCAGGGGTCACGATAGGGACATTCACAGTGAAACCAAAAAATTGTGTTCAAAGAGCTCGTTCGTCATCGTGGATAATGTTTTTAATCCTTCGGCAGTGTGCATTGATGACAAATTCCATGGTTGGTCTCGTCACGGCTGTGCTGAGGAACTCATCTGTTTTACGGAAACCATCCCATTGTATTAATTACTCGCTTTACCCCACGGTTGTCCACTATCGCGCAGGTCACAGATGGGGCTATCCAGTGATGTTGCCCGTGGCAGGTCCAGGTGTTTCTCCCTTTTCTTCACCAGCAAGTTCTGCTTCGGCTTTAGGTCTTCTGACCCTTTCGGCTTCCCACTGGGGCTGTGCCAGAGCCAGTGCTGCTTTTTCGGTTTTCGTCTAAATACTCGGGAGTTTTATATCTTGATAGTGCAGTAGCTTTTGGAATCAGTTACCATGTTACCATAGCAACGGCCGCTATAGGACTCACGTTATGATGTCTGGCAATAGAACCGGCTGAACGCAACGAAATGACTGCACTGTCTTTGCACTATCGTACTAATCGTCATGGGAGAATTCTGTCTTGCCAACCCTCTCTCTCTCTTACTATCTATCTATCTATCTATCTATCTATCTATCTATCTATCTATCTATCTATCTATCTATCTATCTATCTAT
>JBCEWB010023618.1:0-14756 GCA_039654565.1 Peronia peronii | reverse complement strand
TAGATAGATAGATAGATAGATAGATAGATAGATAGATAGATAGATAGATAGATAGATAGATAGATAGATAAAAATAATTGTTTACGATGAGGCCTCTATGACCGAAGCACACTTACTGACCAAAAAAAAATATTTTTCATGTGAAACTTGCTTCATCATCTCTATCTAAGACAGAGACACATTCATATTACAAAAATGATAATTATCGTATGAATCGTATGTAGTATATATGCTACATTGGGTCATAACTGAATCTCATTTTCTATGTTGCATATATGTCATGAAGCAGTTTCTGTAGTTGTTAAGGCTGAGACTGATAGCTTGTTTCATACATGAAACAAATGTGAAGCTATCACAATCTCCAGTGTTGCACCGTCCTCTTATTGTATTTAACCATTTTTGGGAGATGATCACATCTGTAAAGCCAGATGCCACTGTAATGGGCGCTCGGTAGATTTTCTTGGGCTCAGTAGGTGAAACAGATGCCAGGGAGGGATGGCCGACGAATCAACAATCTCTGCGTTGTTGTATACTCGATTGATTTGTTTCTTTGTTTCTTTGTTCCTTTATTTCGTTGTTTTTTTGGAGCTTTTTTGTTGTTGTTGTTTTTTTTATCTCACACATTTTTTTTCTGGCTCTTTCCCTCCTTCTTTTTCTTGTTCATTGTTTTCTTTCTCTCACTCATTTTCTTTCTTTTATCTATCTTCCCTTGTTTCGTGTTTAATTTTGTCTGTCCTTAGTCAGCCTTCTGTTTATTTGTTGTTGTTGTTATCCTGTATTTCCGAATAAAATGTTTCGTAAGTCGGAAGTATTTCTCTTATCGATAGAGATTTTTTTTTTTTTTTCCTATCTGCCTTCTTTGGGAAGGCGAAATCTTATTATATTCCTATATCGACTTAAAACAAACAAACCAAACAAACCAAACCAAACCGAAACAAAACAAAACAAAAAAATTAAAAATTAAAATTAAAAAATAAAAATCATTAATAAAATGAATGATACAATAATAAATATTTCAGTTGAAAAATTTTTAAAGCACTTAAAAGTAGTGGCCTAGTGTTTCGTCGTGGCAGTGACACTCGTGAATGGCATGCGTACACATACCTAACATAAGATATGCGATGTTGGCTCTACCTGTACGCAACAGAACCAAAACAGGGCAAAGGAATATAGTCTGAATTTTTTTCTTTTTTCTTTCACTTTATTCTACAAAGAAACATTCAAGTGATCTACTGATGGCACAGAATGAGAGCACAAGAGACTTCTCTATCAGAGAGATAAACTAATTGATACATAGACCGCATAAGCTTTCATTCATAATAACTGTTCAGTTCTAGTTCTACTCTCGATAGCTTCCTCCCTAGTCAATGTGAAACTTGTTGAGTCCGCCAGAGTGACAGGGGGAGTCAGGTTTATTATTCAGTATGGTATATAATAAAACAGAGATTGCACGTATTTGATATTTCTCTACTCCTGTCTCCTCTCATCATTTCTTATGATTGCAGAGTTCAGACCACTTGAGAGGTCTTGAATCCGCCATGTGGTTCTGTTCTCTTGTTCTGTTCGGCTGAGCTGAGTATAGAATTTCTCACCTTAATAAGTTGAAATTTCCTTCACCTTTTGAAGACAGTCTGTTTAGATGCCATTAAGCTTAACGTGACAATTGGACAGAACGGGACCAATAAAACTAAAGCTTGTGTGGCATGTGAGAAATGCCATGGTGGAGCCAGAACAAATAAATTTAATACGTATCATACTGAAAGCCTTATTTTTGTCTGTAGTATTAATATCACCAACTTAATCGACATCAAGGGGTCGTCATGGCCATGTTTGATGGTTTGATGTCTGCTCCGTGGTGAAAACAACTCATGTCGGTGAGATTGTGGGTTCGACTCGTGGGTCCCATCGGGGGAGGGAAGGATGCAAAGACCGAAACCTGCATTTTTTCAGTGACTCAACGGTCCCCTGGCTTCTTCTGGGTAGGGAAGCCCGATGTCTAACCTTCTCAGATAAGGACGAATATATTTCAGAGATCCCTTATGTATGTTAAAGAACCCTTGGCAGTTAAAAATTGATGAAGAGTAGGCGGAGTGCCGCTGTCCTGACAATTATTCCAAATTCCAAATTTCTACCCCACAAAAACTCTCAGCAAAATCATGCAGCCACTTAAAGCCGAGATAATCCGACTGTCTTAGGATTGAAACATTTCAGAAAAACAGCTGCTTAATCAACAAGGCCTGAGCTGAACACTGGCCAGTCCAAATTCCGAGTCCCTTCATGTTAATCCAGTGCATGAATCGGTGTTGAGCGAATCTCAATAATAACCGACCATAATCATTATAAAATTTTCCAAGTGATATCGGATGTACAGTGGTTACTGGTGATGCGTAATAATAGTGATATTCAGCATCCATAATCACAGCCCTGAAGCCACAGGCCTATGCTGTTGTTTGTTGTTGTTGTTTGGTGTTGTTGTTTTTGCTGGATATTGCATTTATATTGTTCGTTTAAGTAAAACTTCACAATCCCTATCATGACTATACGTTATTCTTACAAGTAATCTTTTCTGAATGCACAGTTGTATACAGCCCACAATTGGCCTTTATAACTTTTAGCCAAATGAATCAGAAATACTTAAGCAGTGTGTTTGTAGAAGAGCCCTCCACAATTCTTGGAATAGTAAGACTGTTCACTTACGCTGCACCCGCGACTCAGAAAGGCCATCAGCGTGGGTCTAAAAATTAAGATTGCAGAAGGTGTCATTCCCATGTCACAAATGTGAGATCATTTCTTTTAAAAGAAAAATTTACAGAAAAATGAAAGAGAGAAAGATGATCGTAAATGTCAAGATTTTAACAAACACATCATAATATACAACATCTTGTCCATGTATACATTGTTATCATTAAGCAGCCTTTTTATCTGTACCAGCCCGGTCAAGACTTAGTTTTTAATTCTCTCCGGTGAGAAACAAATTTAGGCAGAAAATGATAGTCTGACAGTTTATAATTGAGTTGAATTTCATTTCAAGAACTAAGGTCATTTAGCATTCCACAATAATGTGCATAATTATTTTTATAAATCTGTCTGTAAAATATAACTAACACATTACTTTCAATGTTCAATTTTTATGTAACAAACCGAGGAAATAATGTGTACGGCACTAGGTATTTGCTCGTGAATGCCACGATTCACAATATTACAAGACTTGACAGGGAATAGTTAATTTAACCTTAAAACAAACATAATAAAATGATTCATAATGTGACCTTTTACGTGGTCACATTATGAGAATGAACTATTCACATCTTCTTTCATCCTGTGTCGAGAGAGAAGCTTCTGCAGCATGTCTGGTGTCAGCGTGAGATCCCGCAGCCAGGACTTCAGTTTCATCACTGGTTCTGACGCTGTCCCGTGCAGAGCTTTAGATTTAGCCTTGTTGAGTGACTGGATCTTGGTAGAGAGTCCGTAAAGGACAGGGAAGATGGCAGTCTGGCCGGGAAGGAGAATCAATGTAACCACTTCATCCATTGTAAGAGGGATCCATACTCCGGCTTTGCCAATGATTGCACTCAGACCTGGATATCAGTAAGGATGATCATTAATAATGATATCAATAACAATTTATAAAAATGATGATGATAACGATGATTTCTAGATATGACTACTATGGCCAATATACACTATCTTAATTAAAATCCCCATTTCGTAAAACTCATGACCCATCCTTAGACTAATGCGTGTATTTTCACCAAGAGTAGCCTATCGCTTGCACACAGACACAGACACAAAGACAGTCTTATCTCCGCTTCCGGAAAAAAGCAATAAAAATAGTCGTTTAATTATTTTGTTTGCTCAGTTAATATCTTACATATACGAGGAAACCTGATTATAATTGTGGCACTTACAGATCCGGTGAATGCAAAGAGTATTCGATTGCCATTTTACTTTTTTTTCTTCAGGACCTAAGTCACAATAATATACTAGAAATTATAACGTTATTAATGCCCAGTACCAAGACAGTCACATTCTTTTTTTTTTTTTTCAAATTTAAGTCGGATACATACGATCACATTTCTCAATTTATCATAAGCGGGATAAGTACTCAGTTGATAGACCCTTTGATTCCTACGTATCGATCTAAGAGTTTCTATATGCCTAAAGATGATCAAGTGAACCTTATTTCAGAGTGTCTTTTCCTTTCTTGGCGAGAGCAAGAGAAGAGCCAGGGTGATAAACAATGATGTGGGAGACTCATACTTACCCACAAAGAGCCACACTAAGCCCAGGACACACAGCTGTACCGAGTTACACTTGGCTGTGACGACATCGAGATCGCTGATATAAAAGTGGTCCACAGCTCTCTTACTGAGGTGGACGCGGGCTGCTACAGCCACATAGCCAATGACCAACACCAGAATCGCAAGAAAATTGAGCACCACAAAGACAACAAAATATGGTCCAGAGCTGCCAGGAATAAACAAATGCAAAATGCGGTTCATTTATAAATCACAAGCACTAAGAAAGCAGAATACAAAGAGAGACTAACTTTGAGCATAAAATACCAGATTTGTTGTAGATACACTGGTCTGAAGAAAGATTACAGGAGGAGAGAGAGAGAGAGAGAGAGAGAGCAAGGTGAGGAATAGTAAAATCTGAATAGTCTCACTGCTAGGGAAAATGATGCTCCTTGGTATCATTATTAAAAAGAGTATCGAGAATTGTATATTGACGCCTGACGTGGAAGGTATGTTATGGCTAAATACTTGGACTCTTTGCCCTTTGGTATTGAATTCTTTCCAATTGGACAGATACTGCTATTGGGTTTAACCCCTTTCTGGAACATGAATAAGTTTCATAAGAGAAACCCTGATAGGCCTGCAGTAGCTTCTTCTCACACTTTTGTAGCTAAACAAAGAACTGTCAGATTTACTTGCATACTTACCACGGATCGGCAGCATATAAAGCCCAAGAATCGGTTAAGTCTTTGAAAATACAAGACAGTTGTTGAAATGGAAAACTTAATATATGGAACCAGGCTTGATGTGTGCATCGGGTACTGAGGTCTTTCAAGTACTGAACTTAAGATCACCTAACATATGTATGGCTGTTATAATTTGGGCAGATCAAATTTGTTTGACAGTAGTGGTCGGTAAAGAGCATGAAACATCACATTTTAGCAGCTGCACATTACATTATTATAATAAAGGTCATCATTTTTGCTTGTGACGGTTTCTTCTCGTCTGTCGGACAGATGTAAAGTAGCGACCCAACGATAAATAGGAAATGCATACCGAATTTCTTCCATCAAAACTATTATGACCATTTTGTGGAACAAGGGCTCTAGGGGATCGCCATGGCCATGTTGTTTGGCGTCTGCTCCGTGGTGAACAACTCACGTCCTAGGCTGGAAGGATATTAAGACTGAAACTTGATTTTTTTTCAGTGACTCAACAGTCCCACAGGCTTCTTAGGTAGGGAAGTCTGACGTCTAGCCTCCTCGGACAAGAACGAATATATTTCGGAAGTCCCGTGTATACGTTACGCACGTTAAAGAACCCTTAGCAGTTAAAAATCGATAAAGAGTCCGCGAAATGGCCGCTGTCCGGGCAAAATTTCCAAATTCCCAGTTTCTCCTCACAAAAATTCTCTCCAGAAAACATGCAGCCATTTAAACTCGAAATAATCCTCCTTTCTTAGGTTTGAAAGACTTGAGAGAGGACAAAAAAAAACGCAAAAAACAAAACAAACATCAGAAAACAACAACAACAACAACAATAAAAAACTCTTGCTTCCTGGAAATTTAACTCTCCATTGCCATCAGACTTGTTAAATATCTTTCGATGACTCGACAATCCAAATCCATCTCATGTCTCCTCTCTCACAAATGCCAGTTATGTCGAATGAGTATAAGACGATGTATTCTGAAACAAACTGTTTTGGTCACATTGAGAATAACGAAATACATCCACCTTTCATTATTGTGCACTTATGACTTAACTGTCTACATCAAGCACTAATTTTATGACTGGAACATTTATGTGTATGATCTTTCAAATTCTGTGACGTACTCACCTTGACAACAGAATGGGGACACATACAGCTGTGGTTTGTCCCTCTCCCTCGTCCTCCCGAGAAGTCACAGTCATTACCGTCCCCAAGACAAGGCTGAGCACCACCAAACAACCAATAACACGGCGTGCAAATCTCACAGAGAAGTGCATATGATAGTTGAGGGGTAGAAATATGACGCTCAATCTGTCTACCGTTAAAAGGCTTGCCAGGAAAACTTGTAGTTGTAGAGATGACGTGTACAGAAATCCAACAGCGAAGCATAGACCACTTTTTCGCCACTCTCTCTCGTTCTCAAGGTAGTTTCCTAGGGATTAAATTAAGGGGGAAAAAAAGGAAAGAAAAACACATCATTAGTTTGCTTTATTTTCCAATAGCCCTGATGTGTTTGGGATTACATAAACTAAAAATCAGAACGACAAGTCACAAAATGAGATAATCAGTATTTAATTATTTATATGCAAATACATCCCCCGTCCTTACCTCTGTAAAAGACATGGACAGCTCCAATAGTAGCCAAGTACACAGCCATGCCTAGGCCAGGGACTGCCAGGGTTCGAGCTATCAAAGAATTGGCATCAGACGTCTGTACATCAGAACGAGTGACCAGTCCCACCACTAGCATTGCCGTGTTGCCCACGAGTGCCAGACTCGCCAGAACCCAGGCACTTATCTGTACAGGGTTTGTGTGTGGGATTAAAAAAGAGCAGAGGGTATGTGAATTGGAACAAGAAGGTATAGAAAGTGAGTGGATGGGGTGACAGGTAAAAAAAAGCGGAGAGAGGACCAGAGGGATTGCGATGTATAGCAGAACGGAGGTGGGATTGACGAGGAGTGGAGAAATGTGACAGAGGTGAAGAAGATGCTATTATAATATGTCGATTTTTTCTTTAAGATAATTATTATGTTAAATGTATGGGCAGGTTACATCTGTATCATAAGCAGCAACACCATAGGAAGGAAATTATTGTTAAGTTGTCCAGTTTTCCTGTTCAAATAAAGATTTTCCTGTGATCAGCATCAGATTAATAGCGGTTCATCTTGCGACAGGACAGCATCAGGATTATGAGCTTTGCTGAAAATGGGTCACTGACATCGCCACAGGATCGTGAAAATTGCAGAATAAATAAAGTGTGTTCAATGAGACCACACACCATCTTGTTTATGTCAACCATAATTTGGAAAGCAAAAGCACGAAATATCAAAGCAGTTGTGGATTATTCTATTTCATAATGAACGTAAATATCCCCCAATTGACAGGTGAATTGACAGGGGGATGAGGAAGGCTAATACATACAGTCTTTTTAGTCGTTCGCATGCTATTAAATTATGCATACTGAAAAGATCATTAGAAGAACGTCACATGTATCACATAAGATGGGCCTCACAACAATCGTGTAAGCACACGACTACTATTAATATCTTTATTTTTTTCCATGACTTTATTATCATGAACAATGTGGAATAGGAACTCTTGCTTGGTGGACACTTCTTAATTAATGGGGAAGGGGGGGGGGGGGCGGGTCCTGGGAGTTATGTTGGAAATCGCTGGGGGGAGATGATTTTAACCATTACCATCGAATTCGGCATGGTCAAATTAGAGGAAAACAATCGAATTTCTTTCGAATCACTCATGGTTGCCATGGCAACGGCCGCCATCTTGGATTTTGCTACTCGATATTGCGTAATTTTACTTTCGATAGGCTCTGAACTTTTCCAACTGATGTGCTTGTAATTTTGTGTACATATTTTACCATTCCATATTTAAATGTTGTCAGAACAGATTTTTGATAAAGTGCTTCGTTTTTTTTTTCTACAATTTTTAAAATTTGGTATGTGAAAAGGTCACCGATTTTTCAAACATTTGACCCCAGAATCTCAAATTTCTCAGGTCTTTAAATTGTTATCAAAAATCCCTTCTGACAAAATTTAGATATTGTTTTGATCTACATTCATGCCAAATTACAAGGTAATTGCTCCATAAATAAAAAGGTAAATAGCATATTTGTGCTTAAAAAACTCTTTTTGAGAAAAACACATTTAAAGTTTTTTTTTCGCTAAAAAAACAGCAGTAAAGGGCTTTTGATGAGACTTTCAACCCCAAAATATGTTTGTTTCACCTACTAGACCTTTTTCCATGATTTCTATGTCTTCTTTTGCCTTCTTCTGTGCCCCTACTTCCATTTTTCCTCCATTTTCACTTCCCTACCCCAGTCAGCAAAAGGACTTCTGGTGAGTCACTTTAGGGACCAGAGAGGACTATATATTATATGGTCGCCATGTCTTCCGCGGTCAAAACCAAGAGCGTTTTTACCCTTCCTGTGACAGATAATCCACTGTTGAACTCTGAAACAGCAGAAACATGGCATATTTAACCCTCATTAGGTCGTGGGAAGTCTATTTCAGAGGCCCATGTGCACATTTCCCTTGATATTCGATGTGCTCAGACCCTTAGATGGTCAGTCAGTGTCCACCCCTGACACTGGGGCTCCCGATATTGGTGAAGGAGATCATAATCAAGTCTTCTATATGCAATTTGCCCGTAGCCAGCGAATAGTGATGATCTATCACTAAATAAAGAGCCCCAAATGAGCAAAGGCCTGGATGGCAGAAGGGCAGGTCAACCTTTGCTTGACCACCCTCCCCAGACCTTAGAATGGACATATCAACTTTTTAATACCATTTTTATATTCAGCAGAGACCGAACTTTTAAAAGAAAACATAAACCCAAAATCGAATATTTTAAGCAAAAACCTAATTTCAGAACCCCGTCCCCCTCCCCCCCCTCTTAAATAGTGTTCCAGCGCCAGAACAATAAAGTTATTTCACCAAACTTTACTTACAGTTGTTCAAAATGGACTAGTCTCTATACCAGGGGTGTCCAAACTACGGCCCTCGGGCCAACTGCAGCCTGCGGTCCAGTTTTTATTTGCCCGCAGCAAATTCTGAAAATACAGTGGAACACGCTTAAACCAAAATTGTAGGGACCGGGGGAGCGCAAAGGAATGGCTTCAATGGTTTGCGCCAGAGAAAAAGAGGCTGTTAGAATGTACTGTATAATCCACCAAGAAGCATTGTGTGCCAAGACTGTCCAGCTGGGCGTTGTGATGAACGCTGTTGTAAAAATGTCAACATAATTCAAGCTTTCCTATCTGATGTGGATGCTGAATACGGGGATGTGCTCTACCACTCTGTGCTGCAGCGGCTTTATTCGCTAAGATCAGAAATCAATCAGTTTTTGAAAGAGAAGGGCCGATCTCTTCATGAACTGAGTGACCCTCTGTGGCTAGCAGATCTGGCATTTTTAGTTGATCTTACTCATCATCTGAATACACTGAACAAAAACCTGCAAGGCAAAAAACAGCTGGTGCCACACCTGTATGCGCACATGAAAGCTTTCTGTGTGAAGCTCCGCCTGTTTGAGACACAACTACGAAGTTTTAATGCTGCACACTTTCCCGCTCTGTCTGAAATCAAGTCTGCTTTTCCAAAGGCCGACCATTCTGCTAAAAAGGAGAAATGTGTCCGTGATTGCATCTCTCGTGACAGAATTAAACCAGCGTTTCCAAGATTTTTCTGTCATTGAAAAACAAATCAAGCTGTTCTCAACCCCCTTCCATGTGGATGCAGAAGAAGTGGAAGAGAGTCTGCAGTTAGAACTGATTGAAATGCAATGTGATGATTCTCTGAAGAGTCAACATCAGCTTCTTTCCCTCCATGACTTCATCAAAGTTTGGATAATGCCAAGTTTTTATTGATGAGACGCCACGCAAAAAGAATGATGAGCCTGTTCAGCTCACCATGCGTATGTAAACAAACATTTTCTCTGTTAAATCAGAACAAAAGCAGACTGAGAATCAGAATGACTGATAGCCAGCTCTGTGAAGTCCTTCGTGTCCCAACCACCAAACTTTCTCCGGACATGTCAGCCATCCTTCAATCCAAAGGACAGCAGCACTGTTCCCACTGAGTGCAATGTTCTTCACATTATAGGTGAGTCAGAAATACACACAGTATTCATGTGTCAATATGTCATCTCTAGAGTGTGGCCCGGCCCTTCGTTTATTTTTTTTTAAATTTGGCCCTCACTAAAAAAAAACTTTGGACACCCCTGCTCTATACAGTCTGGTTTATTAACTTGTCTCATCTTGGCAGCATCTGTTTGCTTAGAAAAGAATGCTAAGACAAATCACGTTTTGCAAAGAAGAAGTGTATTATGGTGAATTGTTATAATCTGTCGTCCTGGAAAACATGCATACATAAATTTTATAAAAATGATGGATGTTAAATGTGTTTATTTGCCATGAGCAGCACCAGTTATCTTAAATGGAGCAGATATTTTTCAAGAAATTTATATTCTGATGATATTTTTCTAGATTTTCTAAACATACTAGCAAAGAATATTTGAAAAAAGAAATGTTTGTACGCAAGTTACAATGATATTGAGGAGACTTCATCATAAATGAAAGTGTCCTGAGAACTATCCTCTGAACTTAATCCATATGCTGAAAAGAGAACTTTGTTCGCGAATTCAACATCAGAGCTGTTAATAGACTTAAATGCTTTGCGTATACTGTTGTGCACACATATGAGGCATATTCAGAAATTATTTATTATTATATTATGAACTTGAAAATTACTACAGTCAAATATAATTGTTAAAACATGTCTTCCACCCAAGACAATGAACCACAATCTATCAATTGTACCATATTTAATATAGGGCATATGCAACTGAACCTTAGATTTATGGGCAATGAAATAACCACATTCATTGTCAAAAAGCCCTCTTACACTCACTTGCAGGGATAGCGAGTGCAACAGAAGATCGCAGTCAGTGAAATGTACAGCAGGCACCACACATGAACCTGTCAACAAGGACAGTGGAGCCACAGAGTCACAGCACAGCTTATAGTTGTCGGCCACTAGCATGGTGATTTGTGTGAGTCTTGACAGCTCACTGGCTGCAATGTGAATCAACGGGTTGCCCTTCAAGTCCAGGCTCTGAGAAATAACGAAGGTAAAGAAATGAGTGTATCCTACGTGCGAGAGAGAGAGATAAGAGGAGGGGGGGAGGGGGGAGGGCGTCAGTAACCGTTCCATGTTTTAAAAAAAAAGGGACAGAGGAAGGCTGAGGAGGAGGAGAAAGCGAGGAACACAAAAGCTTTTCGACTTCAGTCATAAATGAAAGAATGAATGAATGAATGAATGAATGAATGAATGAGTAAATAATGAATAAATAGATGAATAAATAAATAAATACACTGTCCTCTTGTCAAAGAAGCCCAAAAATTATTATTATTATTTAGTTTCAAAATAAAAAATACAGCAGAGCACTTCATTTTGCAACTTAAATTAGTTTTCTATACCTTGAACATCGGCCTGTCCATTGAATAACAGGTAATGAATGACATCGTCAGCTGTGTGAGCCAATGAAATCCCTAATAATATTGCTTTTATGTGGATTCTTATTCTTCAAGAACTTCCTCTCTCAATCTCTTCGTTTTCCTGCTCTCGTGCTCTCTGTCTGTCTGTCTCTCTCTCTTTCTTTCTCCTTTATTCTCTCTTTCCCCTCTATGTCACTCTTAGTAAACTTACCTAATGTTTTACTACCAACACTAGTACCATCATCGCCACTGCAAGAACTATCTTACCAGAGCACAAATATTCCGCATGTGAAACTTCAACGTCCATATCCCAGAAAATATAAAACGATCTCTTACCACAAACGTCCAGTGGACCTGGACAGTGAAACTTCATTACAGTTACAGCATCATATTCCTGAAGGTTTCATTTTTTAAATTTGTGTGTGTATGTGTGTGTGTGTGTTTGTGTGTGTGTAGTTCTCATTGTCATGAACTCCTAATAATAACCACCATCATTATGAAAATAAACCATGGAGAGCATAATCCCCACAACTCTATTACTGCGCTTCATTGCTTATATGCGTATCATGGTGCAGACCCATATTGCGATCTTCTATCACCAACCTTCAATGACCGCAGACCATGAAATGTCCCAGGCTCAATTGTCCTAATCCCCATGTGGCTCATCTTCAGCTCTACTAGATTTGACAACTGCGTAATAGAGCCAGGTGACAGTCTCTGTTTGCTGTTGTATGACAGATCCAGGTAGCTTAACAGCTGAGTGTGCTGAAGGAAGTCGTACCTGTCGGCTTCAGAGAATGAGTTGTGCTGAAGATGTACCACCCGGAGGTGGGTTTCCATAAATATGCTAGGGTCCAGACCTGAAGAAGTAAATCAGCATATCAACCATCAAAAGTTCGTGTATAATCAACACAAAACTTGTCATAAAGCCATCAACATTATTAGACCCAAGTGCTGCTCTCTTTTCAAGTATAGGCTATTATTATTTTTTATATAGAGTTTTCTCCCTTTTGTTTCAACTTCGGTTTCTTGAGACGTCACCTCTTTTCAGGTTCAGTGTGCTCACTTTATCTAAGCAAGAGTCAGGGACAAGAAACAAGACTGGTGACTGGCTGTATTGGGACCATCTTCAAATACAAACATCAATCTCAAGGTTTCCTACCTGTAATATGATTATGACTGAGGTCTAGAACATGCAGATTGGGCAGATCTAGGCGCATTGGTCTGAGCTGCGTCAAATTTGATGCTGATAAGTTAAGAAATACAATATTAAATCTGTTAAGCGGTTCAAGGTCAGTGGAGGAAAGGTCGCTGCCGGATAGTTGGAGAGATCTGTGTAAGTAAAAAAAAAATAATTAGGCATCATTGTGATAATAGGTTGTCACAACTGCTGATGGCAAAATATACATTCTTAATACCGTTAATGGGAAAAGTAGCTTACGTCAATGAGCTAAACCTACCCGGCATTATGTAAGGAGGAAAGTTCTACCACGGAGAAGCCGAAAAATCGACCATCTTTTGTCTGCTGTGACAGATATATTTTTTCATGAAGTAATGCTGTGCACTATTTTTAGATATGTCTCCACTCATTTGAATTACACAATTGGATTTCCCGAAATCCTTCTTTCATTTATGGCAGAAATGACATAAACGATTTTAAAAGAGAAATATTGGTCTTCAACCACATTGAAGAGAGAATTGGACAGGTCCAATGCACCTAGTGGGTGGCTATTATAGGGTACGAACATTGAGACATCAGAAAATGATCCTACGGAAGGTAGGTTGTTTGGAGTTGGTTGCCCACTGGGTGCAATATGCACACGGAATGAACTCCAAGACAGTGTATCACTTACGTCGAATTGGTTTTAACATAACGTGGTTGTTTTTGTTCTCTCAAAGTGAGGGGAAATCAAAGAAGTTGATCTTGAAATTAATAAAATAATAAGAAAGTGGCAGTATATTTTCCTGGTGAAACATCATTTTGACAAATTTTCTTCATATTATATACACTCGCACGAGATTACAAGACTTTGAGATTACATGTATCTTAACATTTTAATGTTTATAAAGTTGAATATAAACTAAACAGATGTATTGAAACTGTCATCAGCCCGTCGCACAGTTGATTGTAGTTAATGTCTTCTATTCCAGTAAAAAGACAGCCCATTCAAGGGCAGATATTAACCCACCAATATCCATTTTCAAACAGGGTCCACATATTTAACACAATGCAGAGAAGACATTGATGCTGTTTCCGATGTAGCCCAAATCGTAGATGGAACTAGATTTCACAAACGACAAAAAAGAGTAGGAAACTTTGTCCTTATTGATAACATTTATGTTATTGGCCGTAAATAATTATTTATAATGTCAGACCGAGGGTTTTAATAAATATGCCAAAATGCAATGTAGTTTTGCCATTAATCAAAAAGAATCTTGTATGAAAAACATATGCTATGACCATTAAGGGCGATGCCCATACAAACTGTGGACATTACATATTATGCCATTATTATCAATGGATGGTATCAATATAAAACTTTAAACTGGGCAGTTTTTGAACGCTCGACTTTAACCTGAGCCTGAAGTATTCTTCTCTGACAGGAGGTAAGCCTGTGCATTTGTATTCATGGCGGACACATTCACAGTTGGGTGGACACGCCATCTTGTTGGGACACAAGTCCTCATCATCATGACGAGGACAGTCAGGTTTTCCATCACACACCTGGGAACTGTGTAGACACATTTTGGAACCAAGGCATTTGTACCTTCAGAAAGAGGGAAAGAGATAAAAGTGTATGTGATTCTTTTGATAACTGTTAGCAAAGCAACATGGCAAACACAGCAAAATCGTTTTTCACACGTCATTCTCTTTAAACCAACAAATATCGTATCATTAATGCTTTGTTCATTTTACCTATTTTTTATCTTCTTTCTCACTGACCTCCTTTTCCCAAAATCCTTTTGTTCTGCTTTCCAGTTTTTTTTACTTACGCCCTAAAGGTAAGTGAATTTTAATGACAATATGAGAAATGAGTTTGGGAACACACTGGCCAGTCCATTTCTCAGAGAAAACAGTAAGGGAGGGGGGAGCAGCTGATGTCATGAAGTCCAGGTTAGGGAATGTTCAGTTAATTTCCATTTTTTTTTTACAACTTAAAAAAAAACAACAACAACTAAAAGGCGTTAATATAAGCCGCAGAACGACAGTTATTTGCAGGCAATAGATGGATTTTGCAGTTAGTATTATTTATTTTTTAATCTATCTGCATTACGTCAGCGGTTACCTGGCGGGGG
>JBCEWB010023398.1:3283-14757 GCA_039654565.1 Peronia peronii | reverse complement strand
GGGATTAGGGGTAGGGATAGGAAAGAGGGGGGGGGGGGAGGGGTGAAAAGGAGAGTTGAGCATGCATTTTGATAGGCAGGTAGATACTCCATATAATTGGGAGTCAAAGCTATGCAATAAAGTGACAGTTGTGAGTAAATGATATAATCTAGAGTAGTGGGTAGACTTGTCAAATTTACATGTCAATATAATTTTACAATATTTATCAACTGCCTGCATTTTTTCACCTTTTTTTCATTCTTTTTGTATGGGTAAGTAGCTATTTCTATGCTTTATTTCTCTAAATTATCTTTATCACTAATCTTTCTCTCTTTTATCTGTCTCTCTCTCTTACAGATCTCACTCTCTCAGCATTTTTGCACTTCATTATTATTATTTTGTTGGTGAGCAAAGCAACGAGTGTAATAAAAAGAAATAAACAATAATAACACAAAGGAGATGAAGAGCCAAAAAGCAAGAATGAAAAAAAAAATAACAAAAACAAACAAACGAACAAAACAAAACAAAACAAAACAAAAATTAGATTTGCTCGTTATCCAAATGCTATTCAATTTTCCTCGAAGAAGAAAAGACAAGTCATTATTTCATGCCAGGCTCGATATGTGAGTAAAGTGTAAAAAAACAAAATGCAGCTTAAGGAAAAAAACAACAGCAACAAGAACAAACAAACAAGAAACCCCCTCCCCCCCCCCCCCCCCCTTCCACACACGCACATAGCTGAATGATAACAGAAGAGTTAAGAACAACTGCAGTTACAAAAAGCAAGACAAAGAAAGGGATATGTGATAGGAGAAGGACATTGTCTTGTCAGACAGAAAGGGATTGTGACAGAAGGCCGTGATCCTTTGTCCATTGTTCACATCATCACTTTTCACATTTTAACCAGATTATAAAATTTACAGTCTTTGAATTTGAATAATATACTTTCACAATTTGATAAAAGAAAAAGAGAAGATAAATTAACAACCGCCTGTGAAGGGGAGACAGGAAACTATCAGTTTAAAAAGTGTTGAACGTGATGATGTAAACAACGGACAAAGGGTTATGATCTTCTGTCATCATTTATGTAACAATAGACCATACTGATTCTGAATAAGACATGGTCAATAATTAAGAAAGTTATTCAAGATGAAAACCATACATGTTAACAAAATTCAGCGTAGCCACTGTAACCATAGCAGCCATCTCTTAAATCCATTGGTAAAGAATTTCACTTTCACCTGTAGCCCTGCCATATTATGAAGTTTGAGATTTGTATAATGGCCAGAAATCATATTAGGTTGGATGCGGCTATTAATTTTTCCTACATCACTCAATTGTATTGCCCAAATCTATTTTACTTTACCTAAATGGCTACACAGAGAGAAATAAATACTCACACTTACTAAGACTTGTAAGCTTTGAACAGTTACAGAAACACATGGCTTCATATGAAAGTTCCTAAACTATATGGGTGTTTGCGTGGGATATTCAGAGCGGGAACAGTTAATACAAAATGTATGTTCAAAAGTATTTTTTCTGCCGTTTCGAGATACTTTAAGGAGAACGAACCATCCATGAGTACGCTAGCCAGAGTATTCGATAGGAGAGGGAAAGTATCTACCGATAGATCGCACACAGAAGAGAGACAAAGCCATTTCAATGCCAATGATTTTTCTTCTTTTCTTTCTTTTCTGCTTTTTTTTTTCCTTTTTTTTCGGGTCTATAAATTGCAGTAATATACAAATTATATGGTTAAAAATAATTTTTCTCATTGCATAAAGACAGCTCATTTCAGGAGAAAAATACAAAGATAAAACATTTTAGGCTGTGGTTTTAGAAAACGGAAAGGGCAGGCTTTTTCTAGTACTCGCAGTGACGAGAATTGAAACCCTGAAATATTCACAGATTTCAATTCCTCTCACAGTTAATTCATACAATGCACATGACTCTTCACTAAATCTTCTAGATTTTCTTTCATCTTCGACTAACACTCTCTACTTTCTCTTTCTCTACTCCGGCTCCAGCAACGATGAAATGGCATCCTACAGAGCAATGCAAAAGCACGATGCGGTTAAGGGACTGTTGGTTTTTATTAGTTTTTAGTACTTTTAATTGGTTCAGCATCTAATGTGCCAGATGCCCTATCACCATTCTACTTTCCCAAGTCACACCGACAGAGCATATGACTTTGTGTTTGATACTCGTCATAAATTTCACCTAACGATTCCAGGCCTCTCGTCTAGGCCACTAAAGCAACGGTGTGAACAATTGGTGACTCGGAGGCTCGCAGTATTTAACATGCAGCAAGGATTGGTACCCATCTGCCCTACCCTCTCCACCGACACTGCGACGTCGCCGAGTCCTGGGTAGTCAGGAAATCCGGTATCGCTAGTATCGTCAAAAGTCACGCTCAGTCATTGCCATGTTTAATTTTCGTTTTCTGAAGATACAAAGGCGGTATATGCAGGAATAGTACTCTTAATATTATTCTTTCTTTCTTTCTTTCTTTTTCTAGGCGTGTCCCGTCTAGTGATTATAAATCCTCAAACAAGATGGGTCTAACCAAGCCGCACACGCCGAAAATGTCCTTAAACTGACAGATTCTGTAAATGACGCCGAATGCTCTGGGGAGCAATGATCCCATAGCTATAACACATTTGGCCCTTGGTTTTGTTTTTTTTTTCAAATCGTCGTTATTACTGACATGGGATTTCATCATTTTAATCTTTCTGAATAGCTAATGACAGATTTTTTTCTTCTGTTGTTGTTTTTTCTTTCTCTGGAAAACAGGCCCCAAAAGGTCCAAATATAATGGTTATCCCAGATACCAAAACTCTTCGGGATTTGCCTATTAAGAGGTCTGAGGTTCCAATTGCTACGCACTTCATCTTCAGCTCTCTTTGTTTTGTTTAACTGTTCATGATTGTAATGTTCAACCCCTCATCTCTGCAATGTCACAATGTTTGGTTAGTTCTATTTCCTTTCCATTTTTTCCAGTCAAGCAGTGCAATGCGGCAACAACATGATATTGAAAGATGTCCCGTCTTTTTTCATTCCTGCATCTACAAAATTTCTGACATCCTATGTACACGAGTTCACACTGGCACCGTGATTGGAGAAAGAGAATTCTGGCTCCGCATGAACATCATTATCTTCAGATATGAAGAGTCGGAAATGTGAAAAAGGTCCCGTATTATTGGCAGTACAAGAGGACATTTTTTTTCCCTTTCACTTAGAGATATTTCCCATTTCCAATGAAATGGAACAATCCACAAATACGCCATGTCCGAGAATTTTAAAGGGAAAAGGAAAACGTCTACGGACAGATCACCAAAAGATGAGAATAAAAGTGAGTCTCTGTACGACTGTGTTTTTTGCGTTTCTTTCTTATTTATTTATTTTTATATTATTATTTTTTATTTCCCATGCATAGATAGCAGTGGTACACAAATTGTGCGGTTTACAGTGATTACTACACTGATTCAAAAGATAGCACATTTGCAGAGGTAAAATACACGGAAATGAGATTTGAGACCCAGATCAAGTGAAACTTCTGTGGTCTGACCACGGCAGTGCAAACAGTTCATGAACCAAATCACCTCTCGGCTGTTATGTCATTCAGGGCCAGCACTGTTTGTGGCAAATGGTCTGTGGCTCTTCACTCAGTCCAATCTGATACCAACTTTTAAAATACGCTTTACCTTCTTTACATATTTTACAAGACATATTATATGACTTATCCGCCGTCCTCTTTTTTGTTATTTTAGTGTGTCACGTGTAGAGTCTCGTTAACTGTGAAAGGACAAATAAAGTTTATCTTATCTATCTCATCCTGTCTTATCTTATCTTCTTGTTGTTATTGTCTCACTTTCAGACTGCGTTTCGCTTATATTAGAAAGATGAGAGAGAGGGAGAAAGAAAGAGAGAAAGAAAGGGAGAGAGAAAGAGACGGCGATAAGAGACTCATGGAATTTCACAAATACACACACACATACATATAAAGAGAGAGAGAGAGATAGATAGATAGAGAGAGAGAGAGAGAGAGAGAGAGAGAACGTCGTTGACTGGCAAGGGAAAAGAGTTAACCAGAAAGGAGTGTCAGTTATTTTTATTTTCACATCTGACAGGAGGAACAAAGGCCTTATCTCGTATTTTCTGCCTTTGTTTCCTAGTCCACCGTCTCCCACTGGCGATTCTATCTGAGGTTCTCGCCTTGCCGGCTGTCTGACCCAGCCGGTACCCCCACAGTTCCGGCCCTCAGTCGCTCACTCACTCACGGCTGATCGGAGGCTTTGAGAGAGAAAATATAGGAGGATCATAAATGTCCAGTGCTCATAATGGTCCAGGGATGTGTGGCATTTCGCACCGAAATTGGTCCGGCTTTCATCCCGCCATCAGCCACCGATCAGTAGGAACTTCCTGACTCCAGCGTCACTACTGCTCAGGCACCACTGCTACTTACCAGGATGTCTTACCTCAAGCTAAGGTATCCAGAGAGAGCACTTTTTTTTTTCATCGTTGAGATCATCCATTTAGAACAAACTTCTATTTAGTGTTCTTCAAAATTTGTTTTGCTTGGTTCAAGCTCAGACTGGAAACCCGTCTTCTTTACTTCGATGTTTTCAATTAGGCTCGTCTTCAACAATGAAACATCACGACACATTTTGTGAACGTCAACCACCTCTCTAAATGTTCCATGCTTTGTATCATTTATTTGCAACTTTAGGTATAGTATATGTTTTACACAGACATTCAAGATGATTGAATTGTACGTTCGACAGAATGACGAGTTCAAAACACCGAACACGTTTTCTTTGAGTAACATTCAGTTTAATCATCCAGAATACCAACATCGAGGTGCGCACGCTTGCCATACACTTTGCATCGCAGAGCACCGTCGGTTTGACCTATAATTTTTTAAAAATCTCTAACGAGGGCCGTGGGTTCTCTTCCAGTGTTTTCTAAAAGTTCTACATTAACCTTAGTTTTTTATCGGCCAGTTACTAAACATAGATCTGAAAGGAACCTGTCAATTATATCACAACAAAGGTAGTGGAAGAAGAATCAGACGTTCTAATCAGAGTCTGGCTGTGGAATAGAGCTACTGTTCTATCAGACAATGACTCACTTTCTCAGCCAGCTACATTACTTTCCCTTTGCCAAATACCCGAGGTACTATATTGGTATTGTAAATAATTTTTTTTTTTATAAAGCACACTTTTTGCCTTGTTATTTGGAGCATGTGATGCTGAAAATTATGGAAAAATTATCACAATGAGAAAAAAAAAATCCATCACATGGTGGATTTTTCTGAAGTTTCTGCTCCCATGACACGAGAGAAAGTGATTTTGTTTTCCCTTTTTTTACAATGCTTGTGTTATAGCTTGTACTTGACAAAAGGCAGTAACTTTGTAGAGGGTTAAAATGGCTCGTAGCAGTAAGAATGAAGTCGCTGAGAGCAAAAACTTCCCACCTTCTCAGCGCTCAGCGCCAGCAGTACAAGTCAAAGAAAGTCAGCAGCAAACGCACGTCCACCATAAAGCCATCATCGCCGAGAAGTTGAGCAGTCATCCCTCTGTTCTCTCCTCTATGGAAAACTCATTCCTTGTCTAACCCTCCTACCTCCCCCCCTCCCCTCCCCCCTCCCCCTCTACCACCTCCCTCACATCCCCGTGTAACTTCTCCACACATTTCTTTGATGCTTCGCAAAATGTTTTCCAAATTGCCTGAAAAACCCACTCGCTTTCGCCAATGAGAGAATAAAGGAAAAAAGAAAAAGTTGGAAAAAGAGAGAGAGAGAGAGTGAGACAGAGAGAGAAAAAGGAAAGAAAAAAAACCCAAAAAAAAAACCCCAAAAAACAAGCCAACAACAACTTATGATCTTTCCGTTTCTGTCCTCTCTGGGATTTGGGGAAAAGAGGTGTGGACGGACGGGGTGATACAGAAGAGATGAACTCCCTGTTCTGTAAAACGAGTTGGAGGTTTTTTTAATAGTCTGTCAAAGCACGGTCACTGTGATGTTTGGTCGATTTATGAACCAGTTGATGGACACACTGACAGACATACAGTGCCAATTCGGCACCTGATATCGCCTGTTTTCTTTCTTTTTCTTTATTTTCTTGTTAGATTTGAGAAAATTGTAACATAAGAGAGTGGAAAATTGCTTTAATTGTATTAGGTTTCATTTTATCTTTTGAAATTATTTAAAAATAATACTGTTGTAAGTAGTAATTACTGTAATAATGATTAGTATTATTGCCAATATAGTTGTTATTGTTATCATTAGTTGTAATCGTAATAATAACACAGTTCCCTTTATTAATTTTGTGGCAGTTTTATATCATGTTATTATTGTTGTGCTGTTTACTTTATTGTTATATGATTGTGCTTAATTGTTATCAATATTTCTAGCGTCATCATCATCGTCATCAGAACTATTACATCTATCATCAAAATTTTTGCTCGATTAGGAAAATGTTCGTAGTTAGAAGAAGAAGAAGAAGAAGAAAAAGAAGAAGAAGAAGAGGAGGAGGAGGAAAAAAAGAAGAGGAAAAGTACCGTTATCACGATGAGTTATAACACTAAATTATCAACTGAAATATCACATGACGTTAGCACACTGAGACTGCGTCATCGCACTAAAACATCACGTTGTGTTATCACACTAAAATATCACATTGCATTATCACAATGAAATATCACACTATGTCATCACACTAACTTATCACATCAAGTTATCATACTCATTTATCATACTGAGATTATACTGACTTATTAAGTTATCACATTGAGTTATCACACTTAGTTATCACACTGAATTTTCACAATAACACTGAGTTATCACAATCACACTGAGCTATGACACTGAGTTATCACGCTAAATTATTATACTGAATTGTTCACATTGAGTTATAGCTCCGAGTTATCACATTGAGTTATCACACTGAGCTGTCCCACAGAGTTATCACACTGAGCTGGAGATATTAAACTGAATTATCACACTGAAACCACACAATAAGTTACCAAACTGAATTATCACATTGAGTTACTACACAGAGTTATCACAATGCGTTATCACACTGACATGTCACACTGAATAATCACATCGAATTATCACGTTGAGTTATCACACTGAGTTATCACACTGATATGTCACACTGATTATCACATTCAGTTATCACATTAAGTTATCACATTGAATTATTGCATTGAATTATCACACTGAGTTATCACATAGAAGTATCACATTTTGTTATCGGATTGAGTTATCATTTTGAGTTATTACATTGAGTTATCACACTGAGTTATCACATGAAATTCATTCTGAATTATCGCACTGAACTATTCCACTAAATTATCACATTGAGTTATCACAATGGATTATCACACTGATTATTCACACTGCGTTATCACACTGACAAATCAAGCTGAGTTATCACACTTGCATATCAAACTAAGTTGGCACACTGAATTATCACACTGAGTTTTCACACTGACATATCAGTCGAGTTATCACATTGAATTGTCAAACTGAGTTATCGAACAGAATCATCACACCGAGTTATCACAATGAATTATCACAAGAACAAAATATGATGTTCAGCGTGTCTGTAGTAGTTACAACAATGGCTTCTTTCGTCACATTTCTTTGCCACTATCAATACGACATATGATGGAAGCAGGATCTGAAGAGAGAACTGCCTGAAAGCTACAGATTCGTAGGGCTCATCCCAGTTCTAGCTGTCCTAGAGTTATGTCTTTGCCTTAACAACGCAGTTGTCTATTGACGACGATTTTGTAGACAGTGAAACATACGTATTTTCTACGATAGTTTTCCGAGTTTCCAGATGTTGATAACGTGGGTGTGACAAAGAAGTCGATACTGGATCATTAATTGTATGTAAGTAATTGACTACTTCACGTTCAGTTTACTTGGGAACGGAAGCGCTTTCGATTAGGTAATTTATTACAGAGAGTAGGGAGAGGCAGGGCCAATTTGAAATAATCTGGTTATGCGAAAATCGTCAAAATACGAAATCAGTAAATGATTCATGTACATATCGCATTAATTGAAAATAATCGTACCCTATAATTCGAATAATGTTGCACATAGTATAAAGTTTGGGTATGTTGAAGAACAGACACGCAATATGTCACTGTTTGGATATTTTGATGTAAACAATGAGTGAGTGCTTTGGCTGGCCGATATCCTTAAATGCTAACTCATACGGAGGATTAAATATTCTGGGTTCTGGGGTCTTTGAAGATTTTGGCTGTATCTATGGAAACGACGAAACTATTGAAATGAAAAAAAAAAGAGTAATAACAAAAATATTCTGGTTTTTTTTTCACACGGAGACGGATGTACGATATTACAGCAAGTTTCTTTTTCTGCTACATTGCAATTCTTAGGTGAGAATAATGGGTAATTAAGTGGTTTGGTTACATTTTCCAGATGTGGTTAGAAACGGTACTTTTTTTGTGTGAACAGCCTCAAATTGTCATACTTTGTGGGGAAATCCTAACAAAATGTAACAACAATCATGATAAGTTCTTATGCCAGGTTATGAGATTACTGTCTAGTTCTATCTTCTATGATTTACATTCTCCGATTTCTCACATTACATTCTAACAAATCAGAAATGCAATAATACATCAGTTTACATACAAGGCAAATGTTAGTTTGTTTGCTTTTAGGGTAATTTGATTATCAATATTTTTTCAGGAGAGATTGTCTCACTCTGAAAGTTTCTTTTATTCCGAAATTTCTGTTTCTTTCTCTCTATTTCTCCAACTGCTCCTCTCTTCTCCCCCTCTCCCCCTTTTTTTTTCTATTACGCTACCTTTCATAAATCAATAATTGACACGAGAAGATAAATCAACAAAGAAAGAAATGGGAGCCAGCAGTAAGAAATTAACAGACGAGAAAAGAAAATTGAATAAAAAAAACATCAAAACAAAACAAAACAAAATGAAAAAAGAAGAGGGACAGGGGAAAAAAGCGGGCGGGGGGGGGGGCGGGGAGAGAAGGAGAGAGAGAGGAGGGTGAGGAAGGAGGATATGAATGATAGTTCAGAAAGAGAAGGAAAAAAACAAACAAATATAATTATGTTCTTAGAGATGTTTGGCTCTGGTGTAGGATATGAGGATTAGGAGAGTTGCGGGTCGGGAGAGTGTGAGGATCGGGAGAGTGTGAGGTCTGGAGATTGTGAGGGTTGAGAGAGTGTGAGGAGGGAGGAGTCAGGGAATGAGAGATGGGACAGGAGGAACAGAAATGATAACAATTAGCCGCACAGACACGGCTGATCTTCCGAAGGAACTTTCACGGTCATTTTCCACTGCCCTATACTTCCGACATCCTCTTTCCCCCTCCCTTCTCTCTCTCTCGCTCTTTCTCTTTCTCTTCCTTCTTCATCTTTAATGTCTCTGATGTGCCCACTGATCATGCTAGAGCTTCCATGTGGACAATAGTGGGCCTTATGTCTGTTTGAAGAGGCTACCAGAACCCTGCCTCTCTTTCTGTCTGTGTTTTGTCGTAAGTGGGTGTGATTTTCGCCCCGTCCCCTCTACCAGGAAAAAGGGGGCACATTATCCACCAGCCTTGAATAACAAACCAAGTCTTCTCTCCCTTTGCACCTCCCAGCTTCACAAGAGTTGCCTCCTTCAGCGGGGCCGCTAGCTCTAAGGGAGGCTATTGAGAATTATGGCTGGGCCTTTTGTGCTTTAATACGCATTAAGCCCCTTTGAAGGTCCTGGCGAGCTGGCCCAGCCAATGTTTGATCCACGATCTACGATCATTGTCCGATCATCGGGAAGACCCATAACTTTTTCACAGAAATGCGTAAGACAATGCGCAAGTCTTCTCGGGGGCCCTCCGTGGACGAAAACCCCCACCAGAAAGGAGGAAAGCAAGAAAGGGAGAAAGACAGATTGAAAGAAAAGAAAAAAAATACACCCATAGCTCTTAATTCGCTGCGTTTTTCGCCTCTAGACCCGAGCCCTTCTGTTTATTCTTCCTTGGCTAGTGATTCTGTTTCACCCCTTTTTGATCCACGGCTGTTTTTATTTTGTTTTATTTAGTGCAGCTTTTGAAGTGAGGACTCGGGAGGGAAGGAGATGTGCGAATTGTGTATTGTGAGGCCATTGTCTTTGAGGGCAGGCCAGGCGGAGAGGAATGGGCCTGATTATGGTTGTTTGGGAGTCGTAGAGGCGAGATTTACATGGCATCCATGGCCGGGGTGTCAAATCGTCAATCACCCGTCAAACGTTCGTCACAAAGCCTAGCACCCCAGCCTGAAACACGGCCGAGATAGGGAGACACACGGACTCAGGACAGATAGCGATGAGGCCAAGGGGATGAGTGTTTGTTCGTGTAGGCTATATGTGTGTGTACGAGTGTGTGTCTGTGTGAATGTGTGTGTGTGTGTATGAGGAGTCGTTGAAAAGAGGAGGGAGTAGGGAAGACAAAGATGTGGCTGTTTGTGAGTGTGTTTGTGAGTGTGTATATATGTGAGATCGTTGAGATGAGTGAATGGAGAAAAGGGGGGGGGGGAGGGGGGGTGGAGAAAGACAGACAATGTGATACATGAAAAGAGACAGGGACAGAGTGATGATTTAGGGGCGGGGGTGGGGGAAAGTGATAAAAAAGAGGAAGAAGATGAAGATGCAGAAGAGATAGAAGAAATAGAAGAGACGGGAAAGGGAAATAAAGATGGAGAGAGATGATATTTGACAGAGATATGAGACAGATGAAGAAAGGGAGAACGAAGAGAGAGTGAAAGATGAAGGAAGAGGAGGGTGAGTAGGGCGGCAAACATTATATTAAATCATAGGACAACAGGAGAGGATGCGAGAAAGAGGGAATTGTGAGTCCAAAATTTGATCGGCTCTGCACCTGGTGGTGAATTTAAAGAGAAAAAAAAAAGACAAGAAAAGAAAGAAAGAAAAAGAGAAGAAAATACTCATTGATTTATATGGAGGTTAATACAGATAATGAGACAGACCACCATAGTGAGACGGGAGAAAAGAGAATTTATACCCTAGTGTTTAGTTGTTATTGTTAGACTCAGGGAGAGAGAGAGAGAGAGAGAGAGAGAGAGAGGCCGGAGGAAGGGAAGGAAGTTTGAATCATGAAGGACAACTTGACCTGGTTCAAAGGTTGAAGTTCAACATTCACTTTCCCAGACTTCAAATGTTGACGGTATCACACACTGTTCTTCTTACTCCAATAAATAAGACATACAAATAATGTCAGTCATATAAAACAATTGATCTGTTCCACAAATAACAGTAACAACAACGACGACAGTAGGTAACTGGAGACACATAAGAATAACAATGAGAGAATCATTACAATTTTATTACAATTCAACCATATTCAAGACCATCTCTACTATTTTTAAGGTATTGTTCTAATCTCTAAAATGAAGTAACTTTGATAGCAATAAACGTATGAGACGACGCCAAAATGCTGGAACTGATTACTATAATGG
>JBCEWB010023287.1:0-14758 GCA_039654565.1 Peronia peronii | reverse complement strand
CTACCCTCACTTACATTCCCCCTTCCCTCCTCCCCCCCCCCCCCGCCCCTCTCACTCTCACCACCGCCACACACTTTTCTTTCAATCATCCACTGTGCGACTCAGCATGACACAAACAGGTCCTGGTTGGTCAAGCGCGATCAAAATCATATGAATTCTCTTGTCCTTCTGTTCTGAATATCCTCAGTTCAATGTATCTTGCAAGCAAAGTATCCCCTTTAAAAATAATATCCAGGACAAGAGGATAAATCTCTCTGATTAACCCTGAAAACATCAGTAGAAAATGTTGATTTCCAGTATTTCCATGAATGATTTATTTTGGCGCTTCAGAATCAAAATTGACCAAGTCTTAAAAATGCTACTTTGAGAAAACTGATTGGAAAATTCTTAATAGCTGTACAAAATGTGTGACATGCAAGCTGGATTCGGAATATAACTGCCTTACAAATTATCTATATTATAGTTGATTTTGTTTAGTTTCACAGCTGGAGTTAAGACAGATCGGAATATGGAGTACATGTAGGTCAATTTTGCCTCTATATTCTAAGGCGACAATTTAGTCTTGTCGAAGAAATGAGACTTGAGGGGAAAAAAAATGCCAGTTGAAAAGGTTAGTTTCTTACTTCAGTACTGAATGTTAATTTGAAAGCAGCTCAAATTCAAGTGAGCCAACATTATTGTCAGCTAATTACTCGCCTTTGCTAGCTAGGCGCATGGGATGTAAACAAGCACTGTAAAGAAAAAAAATCAGTTCCTTTTATTTGAAACTAGCGAATATATATATATATATTCCGTAAATTCCCAATTCCTTAGTTGATCTTGAAGATCAATTTCAATTAGAGTCATATACAGTACATCATAAACATGTGAAGGAGCAGATCGAGCTCCTTGACGCTTCTAGGGTTAATTAGATAAGCCCGACTGAGTTAACTCCCCTCGACCATCTGTGGGTCAGCGCCAATTCTCTTTCAAGCGTGAGACCAAAAAATGCGCATTCATCTGCTGCGCACCATGGCACGGAAAGAATATTTCTGAACATCCCGGCTATGACATTTATTGGTGGCCGACGGTGGAGAAAATTATATTAAAAAGCTGTCGGTAGGCAGGGAGACAGAAGAGAAGAATAGCGAGCTGCTAGCTATTGTAAATGTATCTGCCAACTAGCGGACCGCGGGACCTGCCAAGTCTTTTCTGTCCGGTCCACAATAATAGAAGTCAACCGAGTGGACCAGTTTCACTATTCAGGCCGAGTCAATGAGTTTGACCCAAATTCGGAGCTTCTCCGCTTCTGTCCTGCCCTGGCTAGCTAGCAAAGAAAAGGTGTCGCACTGTAAGCCTAATTGAATCTGTGTCAGATTATATGTTTGGCGGGAATTTGGCGACAGCTCTGGTTTGATATCCACCCACTCTCTCCGGCTCCTCCGTCTTGCCTCCTCTCCGCCCTCTTCTAGTTTCCAACCCTCGTCATGGTGTCATAATGCCAGCCTTTTCGGCCAAATCCTTTCATTTCTTTTCATAACCAACAGTACTAATAGAAGCAAAGTTTCATTGCAGAATGTACAGAAGGAAGGGGATGAGATGGGATATTTGCTTTTGTTGCCATTTATAAGTGTATTATTAACGAACTATTACACTTAACCCGTGCAGTGTTGCGAATTACTTTTTACATCTATGTTTTGTAGCATCTATGCTATGAATATCAGAATATCATCTACATGCGTGGTGTCGGTGACCTAGCGGTTGGGCCGTCGGATTCGGGATCTGAAGTCTTGGGTTCGAATCCTGAGTGGTCCCGACATTTTGTGCTTGGGAAAGACAATTTACACAACTTTCCTGACTCGACCCAGGTTTAAATGAGTACCCGACTATAGACAGTGATTGATATTGTTAGATTGATAAGGATTTGAGCGCCTAATAGGCAGCCGCCTTGTATGCTTTCAGGAAGCTGAACACGTTCATGAGTGTCTTCTTTGTCTCTGTCGGGGTAATAATAGATTGTAAAGCGCTTAGAGTCTGTACTTACGGGGATGAGCGTTATATAAATGCTCTCTATTATTATTATGTACATGACTGGTTGGTTAATGGGAAAAGGCAAACCTCTGTTTGATCTACTTATGCATGGTAATGACAACAACAACAATGGCAACAACAGCAACAGCAGCAACAAGAACAACAACAAAATAGTAATTCTCCTAGAAATGTGATATGAAAAGTTGAATCTCTCGTGATTTTGTATGAGTTTGATGAGGAAAAGAGCAATAAAGTAGTAATCCTACAAATGTCGCGTTAAAAAAGCAAGAATGATATCAAAAGAGGTGATTTAGTGCCCTGCGTTATCGCCAACACCTCTGCGCAGATAGGCTGCAGTAACGCCAACATCTGAATTTCACCTACTTTGGGCTTGGAATCCTATGTGGAATAAGGAGTCTTAAACTTTCGTTATAATGCTATTAAATATGAGCTGAGAGATCGTGAAAAAACTAGGAGAGAAAGGGAGAAAGGACTAGAGAGAGAGAGAATACAAGAAGGAAAGAGACAGAAAAAAAAACAGAAAACAAGACTGCAAGATGAGACAGAGAGGAGGACTGTAAGGTAAAAAAAAAAAAAAGAAAGAAAGGAAAGGAGAGAGAAGGAAAGAAAGAAGAAAGAAAGAGAGAGAGAGAGAGAGAGAGGGGGTGGAGGTGGGGAGAGTTAGACATCCAGAGAGATAGAAAAGAGAAATTAAAAGAAAAACAAAGAAAATCAGGTGGTGAAATTCATGGATCTATTGTTGGCTGTGGTAAAAGTGACTGGTAACTTCTTACTTTTTCTATCTTTTTTCCTCTCCTCATCTCTTTTTTCATCCTCTGAATTCATTCATCTATTACTTATGTAATCTTTCAATCCAAGGAAAGTAGGATTATCTGGCCTTTAAATACATGCCGGGTTTAGTGTGAAAATATATCTCTGTTGAAATTTGGAATTTGGAAATTTACTCTCACAGCGGCATTTCCGCTATTCTTCATCCGCTTTATAACTGCCAAGGGCTCTTTATTCTGCACACGGGACCTCCGACATATAATCCCCTTTATTCGAGAAGGCTAGATGTTGGACTTCCCCATCCAAGAAGACAGGATACCTTTGAGTCACTGAAAAAGTTTTTCTGCGATGAGCAGACGCCTTATCCCTCGGCTGTTGCACCCCCTTCACTGTCTGAAAAGTGTTGCTGTGATGTTCTTTTTGACCTATCCACCTGGTTAGTGCGTTTCGTCCCAGAAAATATGTCAAGGTAGCAGTGTGGTCAATAATTGGCTCATTACATTTACTTCGGACATTATTTCATCTCAGAATGTATAGATAACAAGATAATACGGCATTCGCATTGTGTTCCCTTATGGCAAGAAATTTTGACTTCTTCTGAAATATGAATATTATGGGATCTTTCTTAAAATTTCCGATCCTTTGACAGCTTCTACTGAGATTTTAGGATTAAATGATTAATTCCGTAATTAAACAGAATACCCAATGAAGCGGAAACCGAGGTAAACAACATACTGTAGAATTTGAAGGCATTTAAAAAAGAAAATTCTCTTTCCGCCACTTTGACTGCTAGAATCACAAGGAGGTCCTCTGTCATAAAAACGTTAATGATCATTATACGAAAATAAGTGACAGAACTGGATTATTTAGATCTGAAACAGTGTTTTTTATACCATACAGAAACACTCAAAACTTTAAGCATTAATCTTTTCGTTGCCAGAAAAATAAAAATGACCAAAATTTTTAAGTTAGTTTGGAGTTTTGGATTTAGAAATTGTGAGCTTTGTCCATTCTTTATACAGAAAAAATTCCAAGAGGAATATATTGACTCTTGGCAGTTGGGAGGAGTCACTGATTTTAATGCGGGATAGACAACGATCTAAAAACATTAGAATTTTGGCAGTGAAAGGGTTAAACTTCATCTTATACCAGCACAAAAATCGGATGTAGATGCAGGTCAAGACGATCTGCTAATGCAGGGAGGGTCAGAGCTTGTCAGACAGAGACAGACAGGCACTTTACTGGTCATTGGGCAGGGATAGGAAGGGTGGCATTAGACAGTGACAAGCTTACGCCTGGGCCATGCACGGGGACTCATGAATAAAACATGGGTAAATATTTATGCTTCTCATCAATTCTCGGGTTCAATTGGACTGCCGAGACACCCCTGGTACAACTACAATACGCTGGTTCTCGGGACAATGGCTGCCATCTATGTAAGGGATTGGAACAGGAACAGTGTGTGGATCTGGTGATGGGGAAAAGAAGAGGGTGAGAGGATGAGGGGGGAGGGGGGGGAAGAGAGGGATGGAGAGAAGAAAGGTAGGGGGAGGAAAGAGAAGAATGAAACCAGGAAAGAAGAGGGAAGAAGCGGAGGAGGAGGAGGAGGGACAGGGTGAAAATGGAGTGAAAAAGAGGGGAATGGCGATAGGGAGGACAATAATGGAGAGAAGGAGAAAATGGGCGAGTAGGGAAAGAGAAGGATGGAAAGAAAAAATTGAAAAAGTAAGGGAGAACACTGATGGAGAGAAGAAAGGAGAGGGGAAGGGAAAGAGAGGGAGGGAGATAAGAAAGGATAGGAAGAAAGGGGAAGAGAAAAAGGAAGATAAGACTTTGGAAAGGGGGGGGGGAGGGTGAGGAGACGTGAAGTGATGGACGGAATGGAGAGAACAAAAGGGAGGAGGAGTGATGGGACAGGGATGGAGAGAAGAGAGGGAAGGGGAAGAGAGGAATTAATAGGTAGAAAGAGAGAGGGAGGTTTTAAAAAAATCAAAAGGGTGGGGAGAGGAGAGGGGACGAGAGGGATGGAATGAAGAAATTGAAGGGAGTGGAGGAATGGAGTGGTGAAAAGGGAAGGGGGGGGGGGGGTCGGAGTGGGGGAGGAGGCGGGAGAAGAGGGCATCGGGAGACAACTCTTTGGGGTTGACACGAAAATTGAGTCACGTCCCCTTGTCGCCCTGGTGTCAGCTCACGCTTCTCGTTAGGGCAAAATGTGACGCGCTGACATAGGGGAGATTAGGGCGCCGTTTACTGATCTATGGACCTGTAATAGCTTGTTTGCAGGGCCGTCGACCAGGGCAAAGGGCGTTGAAATAAATGGAGGAGGAAAGAGGAGGGAGGAAGAGTCGAAAGAAGGAAAAGTAAAGGGGTTTAGAGAGGTGGGGTGAGGTGTTCGAGCCAATGTTGAAGATATAGGAGACTTTTGATTGCTGTGGTCAGCCTAAAAAGGATAAGACCTCTATCTCTTGATAAAAGGAAAAGGGTTCGGATCTCAATAAAGGGTAGAAGGAGGATGTTGGCAGCAGGTCATCTTGTGTGTATATTCTACGTCAATATGTTTCTGTCAAATTAATTTTCTAAATCTAGCCTATAAAAAGCATATTTCAAAGCTTTGATTTCTTATAGATTGAGGGACATTGTAGGCCCAAAATTTGCATTTATTTACATGGCTACAATCACAGCTGTCTTTAATTAGACCCTAGGGGGAGGAGGTTGAAATATGAATGTCTTTTCATTATATTTATTATTGTTATTTTTTCTTGTTCTTTGTTTTCTTCCTCCCATCTTTTATTTAGGGGAAGGCGGATTCACACCAATGTGAAGGATAACACAATAAAAGTTGTGAGATTTATTTTACATTTTGACCACATTTTATGTTGTTGTTCTTCAGGGGCATGTTGGATGTAATCGATTTTTATTATTTACAGACTCACACTTGACAGCTTTACCAAGGCAGGACATGTTTACACGGCTGACTTAGGCCCTTTTCAGTGGCTGAAAGATCCATAAATTAATTGAATAATTAATTAAGTATTATTATATACATTTAAAGGGATGGGAAAAACGCCTTGATCGGCGGACAGGGTAGGATTCTGTCCCAACTGGACCAGCTTGTCTGATAAGTATTTCTTAATTCTACTTTCTTTCTTTTTTTTTTTTTTCAAAAGATCGGTCATAGGAATGAGAGTAAATAAAGTCTGTCAGTTTTCTGACGGGTGTCGGATTGGAGCCGGATGCGGAAGAGATGGGTGGTAGTGATAGTGTATACGGCGGTGGGTGAAGGGGAGGGGAGGTCTGTAGTGTAATTATGTCGTTAGAGGGATAAACTGGATGAGAGATAGTGAGTTCAAAATGTCACGTTTGGGGTTTAACTGTTTGAAACTTAGACAGATAAGGAACAGAGAGAGAGAGAGAGAGAGAGAGAGGCAGAGAGAGTAGAATATGTCTGAGCAATGGTAGGTTGGACAAAAAGTGTGTGTGAGACCTGATCTGAAGAATCGCAGAGAGCGAGAACGTGAGAGAGAGGCTAAGAATTATCATTGGTGAGAGAGAAAAAAAAAGAAAGAAGAAAGGAAAAAATAAAAGTGATGGGATGAAGGAAGGATAAAGAAAGTAAGGAGGACGGAAGGATAGAAGGATGAGAGAAAGAGAGAAAAGTATGAGAATATGTAAGGGAAAGAATAGATAGACAGAGAGCGTTGGGAGGTATAGGGAAACAATGAGGAAAAAAACGAAAGGAATGCAAAAAGGACAAGGTAAAATGAGAATATTGATAAAAATAGACTACAACAGAATATGAGGGAGAAACAAAGGAACGAAATAGAGATGAGAAAGCACTAGAATCTTCGATGTTCTTTCCTGTTATCCCGATCTACAGCTTTGCATCCAAATTTGCAGACTCAGGAATGTCTGAATCACGGAAGGAAAAGCTTCGTGACATGAAAAAAAGGCGAATTTTTCATTGAAATGTTTTTTAAAAAAAAAAGTAAAATAAAATAAAAGAATTATTGGAATGAATTAGGAAAGAATAGGGTGGGATGACAGAACGAATGTGGAGATCTCGGCTGGAAATTCCGGAATCCTTCTGCTTCCGAAACATAATATTTCTGGAGCTCGTCGCCCTATCGCTTTACCAGCCATCCAGTCTGTGGGGGCGTGAACGCTTGCGATTCCTTCTCTCTGTTCTCTGCCAACTACATTTTGACAGGTCCGTCTCAACACAAACAAGATTCGTGCACCTATATTTACTTTTTATTTCTCTCCTCTGCACAGTAAGCTTAAAGAACTGAATTGTTCATCAGAAGTTACAAAACATAAAAGATAATATAAGATAGGACAGGATAAACTTTATTTGTCCTCAAAAAGAAAATCCCATTGATGAGATACAATATCTATAATTACGTAAGGCATACACACATTACAAGCAGGTTCAAATACCATTCACAGCATTAGCATTAGAACAAAGCAGAATCCAGTAACATTGTCTCAGCTTGATAAAGGTACCGCTGATGGCAGAAATGAATTTCTGTAACGCTCACGATTAGTTCTTACATGCAATGAACGCCCAGTTCTTTCGGAACATTTCAGTTGATTATAAAGTGAGTACATATTTTCATTTATACAGGTCTGTTAGTAAACTTTTTCAAAAACCTTCACTTTGGCGTAAAGAAATAATTATAGCTCATGTCAACGATGATGATCCAGGTGAAACCAAGAACTCTCTGATCTGATCATTTCTTATTATTTTGTGATACTATGATTTTGAAGTGTTGATGGTATAATCTTTGTGAAAACAAGTACGTCTTAATCATTTGTTGTTTATAACAAGATGTATCTGAAAAAGCAGAAACAACTAAAACAATTTGGCAACAATAAGGTGAGGGGGGGGGGGGTAGAAAAACAAACTTAACGCCCTCTACGTAACATGCCCAGTGAAGAAAGCATCCAAAGATGTAACAAAGATAGATGCTGGAGTGGGCGGCTGATAGACGTGGAACCTGATGAAGGATGGAAGTCGCCGTTTCCGGATGGAACATTCCACAGCAAATGACATTCTGGGGGCTATAAGCTGACAGGGAGGAGGGAGGGGAGGGAGGGGGTGGAGAGAGAGAGACCAGGAGGAGGGTGACGTGTAGAGCTCCTGTGACTTCACAAGAGGCGTAGTGGTTGATTTGGTTCAGCCTATGTCTTCATTTTCAGAGCTGTTAGATTCAACTCTCGAACAATATTCGAGATTTTTAGGAAAGGAGGAAATGGCGATCGAGGCGGAATGAAGCGGAAGTCAAAATGACAAGGCAAAGTAAGGAAGTTTTAAACTCTAACAGCTGCACAATTGACGCCATGGGTCCTGGTTTCTCCGACAAATAATATGACTTCTAGTCTTGTCCAAAACGTTTGACGTCATTAGCAACGAGTATCAATAGAACGTTTCATTGATATATGTGTATAAAAGTGTCATAAAGGAATTAAACAAAAATATAATAAACCAATCTACCATCGTCGTCATCCTTTTCAGAGCTCAATCATAAATATAATTGATAAAGATCTGCCTCCCCACAAGATCTTGTGATAGATTTACCATATGGTCCCTCGAGTAAATAACTCTTCATCGCCCAAACATCTTTTCCAATACAATGTGGATCCGTGGCCTCCTCTCTAATAACAACATCACTGCCACCACCTCTACCACTACCACTATCACGGCTGTCATTACCACGACACTCATTACTATTTACTACAACCACAACACCACCACTATCACCAACACTAACGTACCTGGTAAAGCTCGTTCTTTTTTCTTCACAACTGAATTATTTTCCAACCTATTCAGGTATAACTTTCCACTCTGCAGAATGTAGACTGATTTGGAATTGATGTACACAGTTCTGTCAAGGCACTTCCTGCTAAGGAAAGGATATGAGGGATGAGATCTCTCCTGCGTCCTGTCATAGGCCAGGGGTATTAAAATAGATGATACTACAGTGCCAAGGATATAATGAATTGACATCTTTTATCCTTAATTATTGTTTGACAAAATGTTTTGGCCCACATAACAATTAGAATCGAAACTAACCTGATACCCATCCACCCTCCTCCCCTAAAAGGAGAGAGAGAGAGAGAGAAGAAAAAGAAAAGGAACTCTGGATTAAAAGCAAAAACTAATCCACAATATTGAAAGACAACCTATTGCGTCCCTCCGTTGTGTAAAAACTGCATTGTTCAATGTGTGTTGAAAGACGGATGGCAAAATTTAAGCTCTATTTTCTCAGAATAGCATTTTCATTGAAGGAGGGGGGGGGGGGGGGAGGGGGAGGAAGGGAGGGGATTAGCGTAATGTGTGTGAAGGTTGGTGTTAGTTTGTTTTGTTTTGTTGTTGTTTTTTTTTTTCTCACACAAGTGAAATAGAGAAGCAAAGAAAGAGAGAGAGAGAGAGAGAAGGTGAGAGATGGAAAGCAACAATGATAGAGAAAGAGACAGTGAAGGAGATAGGCAGTTCGACAAGGAGAGTGAGAGATGAATGTGTTTGTGAAAGAGAAGGAGAGTGAGGAAGTAGAGGAAAAGATGAAAGTGTTCGTGTGGCACAAACTAATAATAATAACAATAATGATAATAATAATAATAATTATTATTATTATTATTATTACGCGTTAGAAAGGTAGCATGGCAGGAGCAACTGCTATGGATGACCATTTCAACACACAAACATTACCAGCAAGAATGAGTCAGCATTCCACTTAAATTGTTATCATATCCGTCTTCCAGGAAGTCCTCTGCATAAAATGTCGCATTCTCAACACAGTGGGGTCAGGGGAAATATGGGAAGCCAAAAACACATATCAGAGGGGAAATGAGAGCTGAAGAGAAAGATAAAACACAAAGAAAAGTTACATGTATTTGGTGTGGCGTGGGTGTTACCAGTTCAGAAACGGAAGCCGCCGATTTCCGGCAAATTCTTTTCCAGTGTTCTTGTAGGACATTGTTTCTCTAAACACCAAACTAACCTTCACTAACACTTATAGACATACAAGCACATTCAAGGGAGACACACAAACACACTCACGAAACAAACAAACTGGCCCAGTTATCTAATCATGTAAACAAGTATCCGTATCCAGGGTGAGTGGAAAGCGGGTTGAGAAGGGATTGGCTCAGTGGTAACAATGTGTAGATAGTAGAGACAGCACTTGACTGGGTAAGAAAAAAGATGAAAACGAATGAAGGAGACAAAGAGAGAGAAGGAGAGGGGAAGGAGAGGGGAGGAGGAAAGAAAGAGAGCGGGGATGAACAAAGGGGAAGAGATGGAAAGATGAAAATAAACGGGAAAGAAAAAGGACGCGCCATGAGAGTGAAAGAAAGGACAATGTGACCAAAAAAAAAAGACAAAAAGAGATTTGATAAAGAGAGATGATTGAAGGATAGTACAAGGAAAGGTGAAAGAGAGAAGAAAAGGGAGAGATGAAAAAAAAAACAGTGGTAGAGAAAAATTCAGCGAACGAGATAGATAGTTTGACCGGGAGAGAGAGAGAGATGAATGTGTTTGTGAAACAGAAGGGAATGAGAGAGTGAAAAAAAAAGAGTGGAAGTGTTCGTGTAACACATTATTGTTACTACTTTTATTATTATGCATAGATTAAAACTAAAAGTACGCCGGACATGATTCTCGGAAAGGAAAGACTTTAGGTTTCCTCTGCATTCTTTAATAATGTAAATATATATCTGTGTGCTTGAGATTGTATCGACAAAGCTCGGGCTGTCACTTCCCCATTCTCATTATTATATCGCTCTCTTTATCGTGATTTTTCTTTCTTTTTTTTTATTTATATATATATTTTTGTTCCGTTTTGTTTTGTTTTTTGTTGTTATTTGTTTTTATCGTTATTATTATTATTATTCCTTTGTTTATCTTTTCTTTTTCTGTTCTGTTTTTGTTTTGTTTGTTTGTTTGTTTTTTTCATTTTTCTGTCAAGGGCATGCAAAAGGGTGGAGACGGAGGCTGCCCTTTGTCTTAGATAAACAAATTCTTGAGCTGACAGTGCCTTGGAGAAAGAGGCCTATAGTGCAACATGCTGGGTTCAATAAAGCATTTATTTGCTTGACCATCTTCGGAAATCTTGCCCCCTCCCCCCACCTCTTCTCTTAATTTCTTCGGTCAACACACATATCTTTCTCCTTTTCTCCTCCATCTATTTATGTCCTCCCCCCCCCCCTCTTCCTCCCTCCTCCACCGCGAGACACCCGTTTCCCCATTCTTATACATTTATACTTACAGAGCTCTATCAAGAAGCCAAAGGACGGCTAAATTTACAGACTCTAAATTGTTAATGATATACATGTAATGTTATATCATTAAACAAGTAGATCTATATATTTTTTTCGTCATTGTTACTTCTTGTTACTAATTTTTTTTTCCTTTTTGCCGAGTACGTGAAGAATAAAAACAAATATTACAAAGAGGGAGTTCAATCTCAAGTTAATGCAAAAAACCAGTGATAGTCTAGATAAACTTTCACAAGGGTTTGATCTGGAACCAGCGTTCAGTAAAAATGAGACACCATCTTCAAATCGGTGGAACGCAGTACGCACTTGTTGAGCGATTTCAGCAATATGGTGCAAAATGATAAGTAGGTTAAATTGATGTTCTGGCTGTTAATGCATTACATGTAGATCTGTACTATTTCATTTATATCTGATTTTTCTTTTTTCTTTTTGAACTGAACAGACCTGAAACAATTAAATGTAGTTAGGTGGTGCCAAGAACCTCAAAAATTATCCCCTCATCTTATATTATATATTTATGTATTTATGTGTTTATCAATGTATTTATGTATTTTATTTATGTATTTATTATTCTAGTTTAGTTTTTCTTTCTTTCTTTTTTTCTTCTTTCTTTCTTATTTCCTTACTTATTAATAGTATATTATTTGTTTATTATTTATTCATTTATTTACTTTGTTGCTGTTGTTGATTTTTTTTTTTCTGAACAGAATCTCTATTCGAGCAGGCTAGATAACAATGAGAACAAAAGTTGATATAAAACAGAAATCATATTCCATGATTGTTAGTGACACTTGTTTTTATTTCTTTCTTATGGTTCACTTTGATTTCACTATATTCTTCGTAAAAATCTCAGGATTGGCTAAGCGAAAAGGCTCTAAATATACTCTAAGGATCCAGAATATAGAATACTCCAGATGTAGCTAAAGGGAGGGGGGGGGGGGGGCAGTAAACAAACAAACCAACAAACCACACTGAAAATTCTTTTTCTTTCTGGTCAGAAAAGATGCTGTCTGCTTGCCTATGTATTAGTGTGTCAGTCTGTGACGCCTTTATGAAGATCTATGCTCTTAACAGGTAAATTCATTTAAAAAAAAAAAAACAAAAAACAACCAAAAAAAAAAAAAAACATGAATTTTAACATGAGAACTTGTTTTATGTTCATGACTGCACTGTTCTTTCTTATAATAACAAAATAATGTCGCTCTAGGAGCTGATGTCGAAGGGGCCGCCTCATTCGCTCCTCCCAACATGTCAACAGTTCAGGCTGATCTTTTATGAGGAAAAAAAAATGAGGCAAACGTTCTGACCTTTAAGATTATTATACGAGTGGAACAAAATGAGAAACTACTCCTCTCTTTTAGTTCCCGTTATTTCATATTATACCATCATGCATACATGTATGTGTGTGTATGTGTGTGTGTGTATAATAGCTATACAAAGTTCTGATCCTCACAAGCAAGGGAAAGAACGGCTTTATTTGTTATTTTTGAAAATATATGAGGAAATTTGTGGGCGGGAGATTTTCGTTTGTCCTTTTTATTTATCTTGCCATACTTTTTATTTAACTACATTATAAGAGAGTGTGCGTCCCACAAAGTCAGGAAATTGTGGGTGGGAATTTGTGTTTTGTTTTCATGCATGTATAAGAATTTAGGTTACATGGAGTCGTGAGGTTTTTGCCCATGTCAGCAATTTGGTGAGAACCGAAATGTCGGAGGAGGGGGTCAGATGTGGGCGTGACACACGGATGCCGCCGCCTTCCGTCACCTCGAGTCGTACTGGGTCCAGGTCAACGTGAATGGAATTACAGGAGAGATACACGTTCACTGACCCAGTCTGTGAAACCTTTGAAGAGAGTGTTTAGTGACTATTATAATTGAGATAATGCATTCGAATGGCTCCTTGGTCGAAGAGTTAGGCATCTACTCCTGGGAAAGATTCTAGAACCTGCTGGACTTTTTTTTTTTTTGTTTAGTGACTCAGTGTGGTACCTAAGTTTCTTTGATAAGAAAGGGCGATCTCTACCCTCCTCAGAAAAGGTCAAATATATTTCGGACGACCGTTGACAAATAAAAATCGGATAAAGAGTAGGCGGAGACGCCGCTGTCCCGCAAAAGTTCAAAATTCCAAATTTCTACATAAAAGATCGCCTCTCACCAAATTGGCCTGTGCCTATAGCCAAAGGAATCTTACTTTTATAAGATTGAAAGGCTACATACACAATGTAAAGTCATGTATCGGAGGCTGGAAGAGCAGAGAAGTATTGGAATCAGATTATCTTCAGTACATGTATAACAGGCAAAGTCTGGCTGATACCTGTCAGTATGTAGATGCCTTTAAAAATATAAGGAAGAAACAGAAATGAAAACTTTAATCCCAGATAAATGAATCAACAAGTCAACAAGAGCATCTGCAATAAGAGCACCAACACTGATAACTACGACAACAACAACACCAATAACTTTAATAATAATAATAATAATAATAATAATAATAATAATAATAACAATAATAATAACAAAAATATAAATTCATAATAATCATTTTAGATATGTCTTAAAATTGAAGACAAAGACTGTGAAGCGGCAACTAATTACGTTAATAATATAAACCAAGAATCAATAAACAGAATAAAATACGTGGAAACTTTCCAATGCCAGGTTTCCGAACTTGTCACTTTCTACATCAGGATAACTATAAATAACAAAAATGATGATGATCCTGACTGTTGGAGGACATAAACGACAATATCTGTGGCCTATTATTTGTTTATTTATTTTTTTTAATTAAAAAAAAATATATATTTTACGTTTTGTCTTTTTTTTTTTTCGTTCTGACGAAGAATCAACCAGGTTCAAACAATCCCTTATTGTTTGTCTTCATGTTTGTGTGCATGTGTCGTGTATATTTTTCTTTTGTTTTGTATTTGCTTTTTTTCTGTGCAATTTGTTTAGATGCCTATTCTTTGTGGTCTCACAAGATATTGCAGAGAAATAGCGCCGACGATATTAATGGTTAAGCTGTGAAGACAGTGGATTTCATAGCATGATCAACTGTATAGGTTAAACACAACAACCACAACAGCAACGTAACGAACAACAACACCAACAAAAAAAAAAACAGCAACTCAGAAACAGAATCAGAACGACAGCCCAAAATATTGTGTGCGGGAGATAGTCTGGATATTTCTCCCCTCGTATAACCCTCGTATTCCATCAACTGCGCAAATTTGCACATAATGTCAACAGTATGGGCGGAAAGAACGGCCAGCGAGGAAACTGGTGTGGGCGTAGTAAAAATATATAGTGGCCGGAAGTTGCCATCTTCCGTCCTCTTGCCGCATGCGAAGACCATGTGAATACAGCCATTCGAGATAAAAATATACAGAGCAAAATGCTTGAGGGGTTATCACTGTATGTTTTTATCGCCTCCTCTGAGGTTAATAGGTTATTCTCTGTCTGTCTGTTTGTTTGTCTGTCGGTCTGTCTGCCTGCCTGCTTGCCTTCTGTCTGTCTATCTGTCTGTTTATCTGTCTGTCTATCTGCCTATCTGTCTGCCTGTCTGCCTACCTACCTACTTACCTGACTATCCCCCTACCTACCCACCCGCCCATCTATCTATCTATCTATCTATCTATCTATCTATCTATCTATCTATCTATCTATCTATCTATCTATCTATC